>WAAE01049643.1:0-11012 GCA_013400495.1 Nicator chloris | reverse complement strand
TTTTTTTTTTTTTGGTAACAGAATATAAGCCAGAAAATTTCCAGACGGACATTCTGTAAAAAATCTAAAATCAAGTATTTCAATGTAAATGGTGGGGAGAAAAAAAGGGAATCTTCTTGGTTTTGCAATCATGGGTCTCAGAATCTTAGGGAGAGTTGTGCAAAGGAGTCTGTTCCTGAGACAGAGTTATAGAAGTTTTTAATGGTCTGCACTCTCTATTTTGGCATATAAAATCAAAATGCCTTCTAACTAAAAAAAACATTTATTTCTAAAAACTTTGAGACAAAATGTAATGTGTCAAGCATATACAGATACAAATCTTCTCACAGAATTACAGAAACATTATATAACTTGGTTGAAATCTATCACGAAAATAGATTTATTTACTCATCACCTGAAATAATTATTTGTTTTCAGTACTAATTTAAAAAAAAAAGTTGCTGCATAAGGTACAGTCAGTTATGTGATATTCTGACAAAAGATACAAATTTGCTCTAACTGAACTCAGAAGCTGGTGAGAAGCAAAGCCCCCGTTTTGGAGCAGAACTGCACATCAGCTAATCCGTTCTGTCTCCCAGTAGACTAATTGATTTGAAGCCATACAATTTCTGATTGGAGAGGAGGCAAAATTATCTCATGTCTGCCTGCAAAACACCAGGTAGACTCAGCAACTAACAGAAAGTCAATTGAAATTATAACACACATCCTGATGCTGTTTGAAGTGCTTACTTAAGGGTAGGGAAATGATGAAGACCTCTTCAGAGTAAGGCTGCTTGTCTTTTTGACAAACCTGGCTGATAGGCTGCCTTATCAGTAAAGGAGCCCTTGTGATCTCTGGATGAATAATTTTTGCTTTTTTATAATCCTTCCCCATATCTCACCTTTCTTTGCAACACCTAAATTTCATTTTTGCGAATAACTGCAAGTAAAGGAAATCTTTGTACGCTGTCAAATTAACATCACCTAAAGTTACAAAAACTGCAATAGTCAGCCTTACAGAGAAGTTGTGGAGGCTCCATCCCTAGCAGGGTAGTAGAGCTCAAGGCTGGGCTGGATGGAGCTCTGAACAACCTGGTCTAGTGAAAGGTGTCTCTGACCACAGCAGGGGACAAGACGATCTCCGAGGTCCCTTCCAACTCTAAACATTCTGTAATTCTGTATTTATACTGAAGAGCCAAAGGTTGTTATAATTACTTCTGAGATGCTGGAAGCAAAGTTCAGAATGCTGAGATGACCACAACAGCCAGTCATCTCAGCTCCCCATGTCTCTGCTTTCCCTGCAATTATGGGTGGTCAGCAACGCCTCAGCAGGAGTAAACTGCTGTAGTGTGCTCTGACAGAAAGCACTACAAATGTGCAAAAATATGTTCCTTTATGGATGGAAAAGCCATGGCCCTCTTCTGATCTCAGCTTGACTTGCTACTTAGCTTATTTCTGATTAATTTTAGTGCTTATTTTCTACTGATTATTTTATAGAGGATCTCATTCTGTCTGCCTCATTCTTATCTAGTGTAAGTTTGAGCAGGATAAGAGAAAATTTCTAGTGGTTATAATTTTCTTGTTGTCTCATGACTTGAAATAATGTTCATCTTACCATCTCAGAACACACAATTTATTTAGGAAACCCCATCAGTTTCCTCCTTAACATGTATCTTCTCTCCCATTAGCTCACATCATGACATTAGTAATACAAGTTAAAACTCAGCTCACAACAGATGATACAGCTTCACGTACATATGTTTGTAAATTCAATAGCTGGCTGTTACTAAAACTGAGCTCACCCTGCTGCAGGCAAGCAGTAAGGCCGTGTGGAAAGTTGCATCAAAGTCATCATGCAGAACACCAAATGAAAAGTTGTAGAAGTTGTGTATAAGGCAAAGTAAATAGGTACTGACAACAATATTGAATTGCTGACTTGTACATACCCTCAAAAAATTTTTGTTTCCCTTCCTCTTCCCATAATCTAACAACACTGACTTTGTCGTTTTACTTTGTCTCTTAAGCCTTAAGCCCATTTTCTCCTTGGTAAGACATTAAAATCTACTGTATTTTTAAATAGCAACCCATCTCAGTGAACTGGGAAGCCAAGAGGAAAGTTATGGTTTATGGATAAAATGGAAGGAAGGTGTCTATAATAACACTTAAACAAGAATTCTGGACTTAAAGATGTCTACAATTAATAGCTCCACAAACAAATATTGCATCCTGAAAGATTTCCCTTGGCAAAAATGTAAGTATGCAATAGAAGAAATGTCATAGCGAGGTAAATATGTAGGGAGTCTAAATCAAAATATGCATGGTCTTCATATTCCCAGAGTTTTAAGAACAGGTGTGAGCCATATTTACATTAGGTTAGGATTTTGAAATGACCAACAGCCAGGACTGTGTAGGTCACTGGTGCATCTGAAGTCACATATATGTGCACATTTCTTTTCAGGTCTGATTAAGCAAATTCAGTTCTGCATTGCTGCAAATCACATTTATTTTGATTTCTAGCCACAAATGATTATTTTCAAATTAATACAAGTGCTGTTGTAAAAATAAAGTAGAGAATACCTTAGGTCAAATCAGAAATCTCTTGAAAAGGGCATTTTGAAGTCCTTCCTAGTGAAAGGGACAAGAAAACAAGCCTTGTTTTGCTGCCTTCACCATCAATGAGAGGTTTACTACAACCGCATGGTTGCTGCCTGACAAATGTTACCGTTCCAATGACTTAGGGAACACTGCATTCCACTCAGAAATACTCTAAGTGCTCCCGTCAGGGCAAAGACACTCAAATACAAACAAAATGAAGTGCCTAGAGGAGGAAAGGAGGAAGAGGAATTTATCAAGGCTGCTAGTGATTTATGAGAAGTAATGATTATGGGGCTCAGGCAGTGTGAAGAGATGATTCTATTTATCATTTTCCCCCTGATAGCTATGTGCTAGAAAGTGGCATCAATATATCATCAAAATATTAAGCTGGTGGCCCAGCAGTCTGGAATTTATTTAGGGAGATGTCATTGTTGCAGGTGTCCCTGATGGAAGGGAGGACAAGTTAATTACCTCTTCACCAATCTGGATCTCTCGGACAGAGTGAAGTAAAAGCTGGTATCCTTCAAAAACGATCACGCAGTTTGGGTCACAGCTGTGGTTCAGTAAAGACATGCTGTCAGGGGTGGTAGAGGGGGAAAGAAAGAAAGAAAAAAACTTAGCAGAGGAGTCTCTACTGCCATTTCCCTTTAATCATCTGAAAGTAGCTAACGTGATTACATCTGAAGTATCAAGCAATTAAGTCACGAAACAAATAAATTCCCTGCTAAATCAGCTGCTCTTGGTTAGGGGAGGAAAATTAACGCTTAGAAGATTTATATTCATTGGTAACAGGAGCCATGCTGGGATCTCTTTGTGTGTTTCTGTATTCAGGGCAGGAGGAAGGCAATGGCCTCCCAGCGCCTCTCCGAGAGCCCTGATTCAGGGGACAGGGCAAGTGGGGAACAAGGCAACCCAGACAGTTGAGAGCAGGAGGGACTGAATTATATTTCTGCTGCTTCTGCTCAGTTTCGGGGCACTAACCTTATTGATTACCTGCCTGTTATTGCAAGCACAGCTCAAAGAGGCCAAAAATCAACCTGTATTTCGTATATGGAAATGAAAATGGAGTATCCTATGTCCCAAAGCCAGAGAAGTCAGTCTATAGTTGAAAGAAGAAACGTGGCCATTGCCTCTGTTTTATGAATATTTTGGCCCAGCCTCTGTTCTTGTGGCATGTGACAGCTGGGGCAGCACAGCTCTTTAGGGAGCTGCTGGCACCCTCAAGAGACACAAACACTGCACCCACACACCCTTCCCTCTCTCTGAAGGAGGCTGCTAACAACATCTGCTATATACTTTTGAATCACGAGTTTCCTTAGCTGAGAAACAACTGACTTTGCCAGGAAAACATTTCTGCTGTAGCAGAAATGGGGTTGATGGTTCTTTCCCTATGGGAATGGCCCATCAAAAGAATAATTCTGGCATTATCAGCCTGGAAGAAGAATTTTTGGCTTATCCACCTCCTGGCTGCATTTCTATTCTGTCCTTGTCTGATTCAGCAACCCAAAATCCCAACTGTTGTTGGTAAAATAGAGGATGTTGCCAAGGGTCAGAGCTCTGCACCAAACCATGTTTATTTAGTTTTTTGACTCTTAAAGGAGGTATCAACAGGGGCCTGACTATTTTGGTATCCCTTCTGGCCTAATAAAATATCTGTGGTTAATCTCCTCAAGAACTCACTGGGACAGTATCCATTACACTTATTGTGAGATCATTGGGCACACTCGCAAAGCTGCTCGCGGTGTGATGCACAGCAGGACCATGGGATTTTACCTACTTTTAAAAATATTGTGATGCTGAAGTTATCAAGCCGAACAACAATATACAACCTCTTAATAAGGCTTAACAAAGAACTTTCAATTAAATTTCATCTCATGGAGACACTGGCGGGTTTGATGACAACTTCCTCTGGAAGCACATGAATTCATCTGGAGGGACATTTGCCCAGGACTTGGAAACTACAGTTTTTAAGTTCTCAATTTTCCCAGCTTTTTTGCTATAAGAAAACTCAAACTGCTCTGAAATTACCTAGGAAAGAGTCTCTTGCATCCCTTGGCACATTATCATTGAACATAGACTAATACTTCACAGATAAGAGCTTTTTTTTCAACCAAGACCAAACATTTCCCTAATAATAGTGCTCCAAAATAATATTTCATTTTTCTCAAGTATTGTTTTCATTCCATTATGAAATCAAATGACTGTTTTGCACTTTTCATGACACTAATTCCTATGTCCTCCTAACCACATTTTCCTCATCTTTACTACAAGGCAGACCTCAAGATATTAAGTGTCCTTAGTCAAATCTTACATATGACATCAGAAGGAAAAGAAACAACAGTGACAGGCCCACTGCGGTACTGACAAACATAATTCAACCATGCATTAACAAAAAAATTAGATGGTAAAACATACTCTTAAACTACATACTCATTTTCCATATTTATGATTACAGGTTATTAATTCTACGAAGGTAAAACCTTCATTGGTACATACTTCTTACCTAACACAACTAACACACAATAATAATAAATTCGAATATTAACATCTATCTCATAAGGGACTTATCTTTTCACCTTACTGGTTTCTTTGTTATGGTAATTTACTGATAAATATATCAATCTTTTCCTTTCAATTACTAATTCTGAAGGCTCTCAGCTGCAAAATATCTGCATTCTAAAGCATCACTGATCAGGTTTCCCTTAACTAGTCCAACTTGCAGATTCTTGATGTCAGCATTTATTCTTACTAAGAAAAGACTATCACCCCCGTAAAAATAAAATATAAAGATGTAAACTATCCAAACTTTTTAAATGCTGTAATTGGGACTATTAAGAATGTTTTCAACTAGATCATATTTTTTTACTCTCCTTTAATTTATTCCCATTTCCCAGTTTCTCATTTAGACATGTTACCTGCTGCTTTGATGGTCCTTACAGCTACCTTGGAAAAAAAGGAGAAAAAACTGGCACAGATTTTTGCCTGTGAATGAAACAGTGTCCACAGTACCTCGGATACAGGCCAACACCAACATCCTGCATCTCTCCATTACTGATGGTGAAACAGTTACAGGTCACCTGTAAAAACAAAGGAAAAGTCCAGGATTACCAGAACCATTTGGAAACCCCATACTCAAGTGAAAAAAACCTTCAAAATAAAATGAAGGGGTAAATGGTAATTAGATGGGAAACATTCAAGCCCATTCAAGCCCCTCTTTCATTTTAGAGCAATCACATCTGGGACACACTCTCCTGTAAAACTGCTGTCAATTAAAGGCAGAAATACTAGTATCCTGAAAAAACTGGGGTTAAACACATGCAGGGGCCCTACTTTCCTGTCCAGAGAAGAGAAAAAAGCCACCCTACACAGAGTCTGAGAAGCTCAGCCCAGAAACAACCTGGCAGATGACAGTGACTACTGATGAAAGGAGTGGCTGTTTCCATGTGAGGACTCTGCTGATGCCAGGCTGTCACAAGTAGCAGTGGAACACAAAGGACATGTATGGGACTGTTTTGAAGTAAATGGCAGCCTCAGTTGTGGCAACTTGATATGGGCACAAATAAATGTAAAGACTGTGCAATAATGTGCAATAATAATCTTTCACATTATGGGTATTTCAGTTTGCATGTAGAAAATCTGACAACAAAGCGTGTTCAAATTGTCATCCAAGACAAATACAACCTTTTCTTTCATTGCAAATATTCAGATCGTAAATGTATTCTTCCTTCATACAATCATGCAAAATTAAAGTGGTTTTAGAAAAGGATGGGGAAGAATGGAAGATTCCTGTAAACAGAGTTCGTCCTATCTCAAACTATCAGACAGAGCTTTTTTGGTGTTCAAGATATATGAACACTAAGTAAATTATTAACAACTACAACTTTCACGTGCTTAAATTGAAAAAAAAAAAAAAAAAACAACCAAAAAACAGAACTCAATTGTGAATGTATTTTTTAAGTATTTGATTTTTGGGGAAAAGCTGGTTTGGGGGTTTTTTTACATTTACTTTTTAGATATGTTGGTCAGTTATCAATGATGTATTAATATCTTCTTTAGAAAAATACTGCATGATACTGCATATACAAGAAAACTCCCAGGTCTCATCTGCATAGACATTGGATTATTAATATCATTAATTCTAATTAGAACACAAAATGAGTTAGAGAAGGATTTGGCAGACATGGAAATGAGATTTGAAAGTTGCAGTTTTATCCACAGAGTACATGCCCAGAACAGTAAATGCACACCTATGTTCTAAAGAGGTACACTGAACAATTTAAATTAATACTATAACTTATCCTATAAATTGACAAATTATTATTTATGAGAGCATTAACCATAAGGTGAAAATGAAATCCTCTTTCAAAATTTCTCATAAATTCTGACAGCAACATTAATTTAAATAAATGTACATGCAGTAGGGCATGTGTTTTTGTAAACCGTTAAACAATACTTTGATTAGTCTATTATTTATGTAACCCATTCAAATGTTCCCTATCAATTACCAAAATCATCCATCTTAATTATTTCTTTCCTGCTGACATTGGGTATAAAGTGTCAGACAACTTCTGAGCAAAAGATTAGTCCATTTCAAGTGGCAATTATCCTGGTTCTAAAAATATTGACTTGATTTTGGTATTTATTGAAAAAATAATGCCTTCCAGGTAAAATAGAAAGAAAGCCAGCTTTTGTGAGCCTTAGCTCTCTCTAACAGATCATAAAGTAGCAGAGGTCAAGCATCTCTTAGAAACAAATGAACTCCTCTTTCTTGCAAATCTCTTATTATTACCATAACATATTTATCTTAATAATATTGAATTCTGATTGCAATAGAGTTATAGAGACTGTTTCATCATTTTCTATTAAAATTATGTATTACATTACGTGAAAAGTTTTACACACAGAAGTCACAATAGTTTTACTTCTTCCTTTTTGAAACTTGCATCAGTTTTTTATATCAGGATACATGCAAAGAAAAACTTGAGATGAATGAATATGCTGAGATTCAGACATGAAGAGCTATTTTTAATAGTAGTTCACTGTGAGGCACTTTTTAACCTCTCTTGGATATTTCCACAGTATACAGGTGTATCTCAATATCCAGTGGGGTAGTGAAATGCCATCTAGTTTCTAATTATCTACAGTTTCAGATATAATACTGGGAATCCGAAGTATACAGGGCCAAATCTAAAAATATATTTAATAGACAAACACAGGCAGAAGCCCAACTGGTCCCATGAGTTCTGAGCTGTATGATTCAGTGCACAATCCTGACACACAGGAAGTGTCAGGTGCTCTGAGGTTTGTTTAACCTCCAAGAAGACAATCTTTCCCCACTTTTAAACTCAGGAATGGAAAACACCAAAAGTGATACACGTATAATGTGTACCACAGATAGTAACCCCAGTCATGGCTGCTTTCTGTGCTCAGCAAGTGGAGAGAGAGGAACTGAGATTAGGGTGGAGAGAGGAGGAAGATCTCACCATTTACAGTGTGAGAAATTCTGATGTAATGACAATCCTTCATAGAGAGTTGGCAGCCTACAATGATATAAAATACGAAATATTCATCATCTGTTACTATAGGTTGTTTTTTTCTTCTCTTTTAGATTTGTTACAAAGTTTCTAAAAATCTACCAGATCATCTCTACATTTCTGTTTACATAAATTTTAAGATGTTTTAAGTCTGAGTTAAAGATCTGTTCTATCAAGGGGAGCTATGAGATTTCTAAACAAGAGTTGGTGTTGTAGACCACAACTCCCAAGGAACAAAATTAAGATGGCTTTTTTTAGAGAACACCTAAAGAAAAATCAGTTTTCCTAGCTTCCCAAAATTCACAGATGTAGCTCAAATAACAGCTTAATCTAGAATATCCAACATTTCTGCAGGAGAGCATGAGTATGCTGCTTGCTCCTGAGGCAACTGTTTACAGATCAAAGCCTACTGGGACTGGAAATTAAGTAACTCCGTTTCTAGGGGAATAAAACCCCAAACACATGAAACCAAGGCAAAACAAACATTTTCTCACTCGTCACAGCATTTCTTTCAAGTTTCATGGTTATCTTGTGCTATCTTTTTTTTCTGCCTTAACTGACCCACCCTATTCCTTATACTACAACCAGGTTCTGATTCTATCTGATCACAAATTTAAAAATAAGAAAAATAAACAATTCTTGGCAACTGAGTGCTTCAATAACGGCATTCTTCCATACAAAGCTTTGCCCCTTGTCATCTTAACTCCTGCAGAATCATTTATCTCAGTAATTTAATTTGTGCTTGTCCCTTCTGAATCCTTTAAAAATTCCTCTTTATCCAGCTACAAAACACCAAGACAGCATATCCACATATAGGAACAAAACCAAGTAGTCACAGAGTTTGTTATATGCACAAATAAAGAAAATTGCCACATATTTCAGAACTTCAAAGTGCAAAGACAAATTCCTTGCTATTTCTAAAATTTCTGAAAAAACACATCTCCCAGCATGAGAACCAAGGGAGAATTCTCAGGGGGGAATTCACAAACTTTTCAAGCCTCCAAAATGCAAAACTTTGAAATATTCTAGAGCCCTCAATGTTTATCACCATAGCCTGTTTGGCCACAGAGCTCTAGTCTATAAACTAACAGTTTATAGAATCACTTCAGAGAGTTTGACTTGGCTCCACGGCAATAAATCCTGCAACTTCATTTAAAAGGATTTTGAAATTTGAAACAACCAACAATATTATATAAACTGATCGAATTAAATAAAAAGATTTGTTCTTTTGAGGCTGCACATATTTTAGAGAAGTACCCTATATCCAGTGAGGTAACACAAATAGAAGACATAATCTCTCCTTGACTGGTAAACACACAATGAGTAAACCAACTTTACTGACTGGCCAGTACTCTCAGGCATATCTTATCACCAAACAAAAATTATTGCAACCTGTTAAATCTGATTTCCTCTCTGAGTGACTAATAAAAACCCTGTAAATTTACCCTGTAAAGAGGTCACTGTTCTCAAGATGTCTAAACTTACTGTCTGAGCAATCTCTGTCAGTGCCAGACTCACAGTCTAGTGGACAGTCATGATTTATTTCGGTGTTTGCATTTGACAGAGTACGGAGCCTTCAGTTTTGCAACATAACGAGTTGAATTTGCTCTCAGTTCAGACCTCATTCCTACAGCTTTATACTGATCATTTGCCTTTGGGTTAAATAAAGCAGAGTTAGACTTGATGGCAGGACATTCCAGATTTGGAATTTCAGACACTGAGACAATGAAACACATCAATAAGGGTGTAAGGCAAAGAAAACAAATCATTATTGGCTAATGCTGCACTGATCAAATTACAAACACCAGGGCTAATAATCAATCATTTTGTCTCCACATGTTCCTGTGACTGCAACACAGTGAGGCAGCTCTTGTAACACATGTAAGAAACCCTCCCAAGGACTTCCAAAGGGTATATTGCTCTGATAGGGCCAATATAATTTTCAGCTCTGATATACAATGACTCCAGCCATCTCTGTAAATGGTGTGTTACAGCTGGTGTATTCTAATCCACCACCAGGAAGAGAGCCATAAAGAACCCTTTCCCCCCCTAATTTATTAACCCAATGTAATGTAAACACAAAAATATGTATTAAAAAAAGCTCTTTCATGGATTGTTAAGTTTCTCATTCACACCAAAGCTGCCGGGGTATGGCTGGTCATGGCCAACTATTTGACAAGGGATACTGCAATGAACTCTCATGTTAATAGGCTTCCCAAGAGACACAAACATTTTTCCAGGAGGAAGGGGTGAGCAGTAAATGGTATGTGAGGGGCACATTAGCTCAAATGACCAAGGCATACTCCAGAGACCTTCTAAAACCACAGCATCCCACTACAGTTCTGCACTGATAGCTCTTTCCCACTCGAGGATGAACAGATAACAGGCACAGATGGTTGACAGATCTCAAATCTGCTAATGACTTCATTTGGCACACAGAGCACTAGAGCAACAGTGCTAAACTGTAACACACACTATGCCACAGCAGTGACAGACCAGTCAAGCCCCTCTTTTGAGTGTACTTCACTCAGCTGCTTGTGCCCACAGCCCAGGACAACCAGGCTCTCTACTCAGACAGAACTTCTTGCTCCGAAATCTCAGCTCTGTCCATGGTGGGAGGGCATCTGCTGCACAAACACTGCGCTGAAAGGAGCCCTGTACCAAGGCACGTTTGAAAACAAGATCTTTGTGCCTCGTGTATACATGCTTACATGTTTTTACTACATCAGGAACTTAGAATCCAATTCTACATTGCATTCAACTCAGGACACACTTACTGGTTTCCATGGGAGCCACAGAAACAAAATGAGAGGAAAGAGATATCAGAAAGGAGAAAATAGATGAAGAGGAAAAAAGAAGCTTCTTCAGTATTTCGAAAGAGTCACAGAATAGGCTGAGCTGGAA
>WAAE01049566.1:0-20887 GCA_013400495.1 Nicator chloris | reverse complement strand
GCCCTTCACCATCTTCATTGCTCCTTTGGGCACTCTCTTAACAGCTGAATGTCCTTTTTAAATGTTGTGGTGACCAAAACTGCGCACAGTGCAGGTGTTTTTTGTTTTTGCTGTGTTTTGTTTTGTTTTACAGTGGCTTGATCCTTGGGATGCTTAGGCATTCCAGAAATCCAGTTGACAATAGTGAAGACTTTAAATATGATGAGTTACTGATGTGTTCTTAATACTCTAAAGAATTTTCCCACAATTCGTAACAAAGCAGAGATACCATCATACCTTATGGGTTTACAGAGACATCCTGAAAACTTTCTGAGAAAAAGGAAACCAATTCATATAAATACTCAACTCTTGCTGTGGTGATTTGGTGTGGTCTTTAATGTAGTTTGCATGGTAAAAACACTGGTACAGCTTGGCCTGGCATACTCAAGTCTCTAAAATCCCTTGATTGGAAAATTAAATGTCCATTGGTTCTACAGCTCTTTGAAAGCAGTTTGTTATGACCAGGTTCACAAATTCTTCTGTTGTCCATAGTTCTTTTTGTAAAAGTAGAGACAAAATTTGCAAACAAGCATGACTTTGTTCTTGACTGAAAGCAGCATTTATGAAACACTCAACAAATGCTATGCATTTATGTGGAGATTCACCCTAAATCCTACCATGGCATGCAACACTACCACACTCTTGAGCTTAGTCTGTAGGAAAGCTTGAGGAAAATGCGGCTATCATTTAATAAATGTCTAGGTTCATCTGGGGAATGGGAGATGGTATGTTAATCTCAGCTCTTGGAAGTGTTAATTCACAGCCCCTGTTCTGCTAAATTGAGAAACTATCATTCTTCATCAGGTTACAGTCTGACTTCTGTAAGCTTGTACTTTTATTGTCTTTGAAACTTCCTGTGTGGTTAATGGTGAGTTGTGTGGCCAGAGTTAAAAGTCACGGGTTTGTCTCTATACTTAATCTAGGGTAGATTAATGAATGAGATTTCCTAGATTCAACTTGGATTTATTCACTGTTATCACTACTTTTGGTGATTGCCCATGGCAGCAGGTCTCTGATATGTTTTGACTTTCTGCCATATGTCTTCTTTTTGTCCTTAAACCTTGTATTTCTGCTATGTATTTTCTTTTGTCCTTAAACCTTACCACTCAACCAATCCATGCATAAAAAACCTCATACATCAGTCACCAAAATGTGTGGAAAAAATTCCCTTCCTCCATTAGATTTATGTAACTTACATTGGTGTCACTAGAAGGGGTCACAGAAAAGTTCAGTCATGTACTTAACTTCTTATGAGAACATAATAAATGCATATTTTACTGTCATAAGAATTGCATTTTTAAAAACAGTGGCAGATTACATTCCTGGATAAAATGAGACGTAAAAAGGGTAACACTAGATGGCAACATACACACCCTTTTGTCTGAGTTTGATTTCTATTTTTAAGAGAATTATTTGTATTTTAAGAGAAGACATTAATGGTTAATAATAACAGAGATTTAATTACTTGTAAGTGCAGATTCCCTACACTGCAGGAAAAAAATTTTCTCAGTATCTTCATGGAAAACTTGACTGTCTTCAAGAAGATGTAAAAGAGCTACTACTCATATCTCAGTCAAGCAAAGAACAGAAAAACTTTTAAAAGACTTCAAAAAAACAAAAACGGAATTTTTTTCTAAGTAGTTAGCATTTCCTTTCTGGTGTTTAATGTGAACGTTGTTTAAGAGCAGTTACTCTTTGCAGGCTCTGAACAACATTGCTCTGAGCTCAGGTTTACCGGTTTAGATTGAATTCATATATAATGATGGTTGCCCTCTGCAGGCATAATTCTACAGGAAATGTCCCTGCCCTGCCTTGACTGCTACTAGAAGAGCTGGGGTGAGCTGTCATAGTGCAGGGACTGAAATCACATGATCTGTCATGTGAATCTTGCAGGTATTGGAAGAGCCACGGGGCTAATGCAGCATTGTGCAGGAAACCGTTCTGCACGGAGACGGGGGAGGGCTGGAGTGCATTTGATTTTGTGTTTCTGTTATGTGACTTGAAAGTCTTTCAATAAACACTGTGTGTGCAGATGCCACAGTGAAGGTAAGGCATGCCTCAAAGGGATATGTATCGTGTGTGTTTCAAGAAATATAAGAATAACGGATCTTTGTTGTTTTCCAGATGTCAAATTTAAGCTTCTGTCCCGTTCTACGTGTGAATGGCGTTATGATGCCTGCACAAGCCCTTGTTTCAAGACATGCAGGGACCCTTTGGGAAAAAACTGTCAGACAGTACCAAAGTAAGTGTCTGTATTTTTATGGAAAAGTGTGTAATTTAGGCAAGACACTTAAGCAGGATAACAGGAATATGAAGGCCCAAATGTACCCATAATATATCAGGACTGTGTTCTTGGGTAAGGAGGTAAGTGAAAGAGAAAAGAAATGGAATAAAACCTGCTGCTGCAGCCACATAAACCAGACATTTCAGCCTTTAGTGTACTGTCAGGTTCTGGAATGAGTGCTATATTTGTAACTTTCATTTTGGGACTATTACAGAGTATTAATAGAGAGAGGTTATCACAACTTTGTTTTAAACAGTTGTGCCCCTGCTTTTCCATTTTGTCATTGCAACAGCTATATCTGGCCTTGCTTTTTCCTGTGAAGTGGAAATCGTGCTAAATCTGGTAAAACTGACACTGAGATTTTTGACTCGTAAAAATATTGGGTGTTTCTTAAAGCGATAGGATTCACTCTTGAACCTGTGACTGTTCATTTCAAACGCTGAGTGTCACAGAGTTCATGCCTTCCCTTAGATTTGAATGGGAATGGAAATCATGACAATGACATTTTGAAGGAGTACACTGAGGTGAACTGAACTGTCTGCTTAAACTTACTTTATATATAGATTCTTTTCCTGAAATCAAATGCTTGATCCAGAAGATACTGCTATTCAACTGGTTAATATTAATTTTTTTTCTTTTAGAGTGGAAGGATGCATCCCTGCCTGTCCTCTCAACATGTTGCTGGATGAAATCACTCAAAGATGCGTGTATTTTGAAGACTGTATGTCTGAAAACTTATGTAAATCGTATATTAGACTTAGCTTAATAATTAATCAGTTCTTTAGTCATAATTTCAAATATCAGTGCCTACATTTCTGTAACTGTGACCTTAGTTATGTGAACTTTAAGCTCACTAAACATACACATTAGTTAAAATAATTTAATTCCTCAAAAATATGAGACAAATTTTAAGCTAAGAAAGATATTCTTCCTTCATAAAACATTTCAGTAACATTAGATGTCAAGCAATTTTTTTATTTGTCTATGGGTTTTAGAAGCCTAAAGGCAATTGAAAAGATCAATTATATGAGTTAACCTAGAACTCTGCTGGCTCCATCTATAATTAGTCATGAATTGCAGGCTGTTTTCTTGTGTCTGATTTCAGGCATTGACCCTGCAGATGACAGCCCGCCTTTGCTCCCCAGCATTCAAACCCCAGCAGTTCCACATTTAGCACCAAGCACAAGTTTGGCAGTGATCAGTGAAGAGGTAACTTCATTACCTGTACCTGAAGCAAAGGACACGGAAACAACACTCGCTACAAAATTGGAACTCACTGCAACTACAGGGAAACTGGAATTTTCAGCTATTACATCCAATAAAACGCTTCCAGCCCTAACTTTATCGCCAAATATTACTTCACAGTCAACAGAAATGACATCTGGGAGAAGCACTACAGCAATGGCTGGGACAACGAAATCTAATGTAAGCTTGTCTGCTTCTGTTGACATTTCTCCTTTGTTTCCATCTACTGTCAGTTCAGAAACTTCCACAAGGATACAGCTGGTCAGTAGTGGCTCCACTAAACTGCTGAAGGCTACAGAACCTCAGACAGCAACTGCTACACCTGCAGTGACCACAAGAGCAGAATCAGAGAGCAGACCAGTTGCTACTTCTGTTTTTACTGGGACACCACTTATACTTAGAACAACTGAAATGCCAGTCAAAACGAAAATAATGGAGTTATCAGAAATGGCCACAAGAAGACTTCCCACGAAAGAAGCACAAGTAGAACCAGAAGGACTTAAAACATTTACACCCAGTTCATTTGAATCAATAACAGAAAAAACTACTGCATTTGTGCCACAGTTCTCTACATCACCTCTGCATGTGCCTTCATATACACCACCAGTAAACTTAACAGGAACTTCAGAAGGGGCAAAAATAAGTGTAGAACAGTCTTTTACCACAGTAGCTAATGTTACGGGGACATCATTTTCTCCTGTACTCACTACTTCATCTTCGTTAAAGCCAATGTCTTCGGCAACAACAGAAGCAGCAGCTGTTTTAACCAAACAGAGTGTGAAGACTACATTTTCACCAACATCCACACGTCCTATTTCATTAGGAAAGACAACTACAGAACCTCCTCTTGGAATGGTTCAACACCTGACTGGTACTCCGGAGGTTCTTTTCACTACAACTCTAGGTCCAAAGATGACAACTCTACAAACCCAAGGAAGAACATCAGAAACAACTTTGTTGTCATTTACAACTCATAAAAAGGAAATCCCCAAAATAACATCTCATGTAGAGCATACGTCAAGTTCCTATTTCCCTCCCTACTCACCACATCCTAGTTCTAGTACTGAAAAATCCTTCATTCTTTCTACAAAGAGACTTGCAGTGTCTGTTCCTACTCCTGCTTCTCCAGCTTCAGGTGAATTAAAAAAAACATTTAAAACTGTTTCAACTACAGGATATCCCTTACACATGGTTCTAAACACAACTGAGTTCCTGACTACGTTATACACTAAATATCCTGGCGTGGCTGAGACTATCAGTGTGACACCTTTGTCTGCTAAGGTAGCATCCAAAATAACACCTCCTCTTGAATTAGCAACAAAATCAACTTTGTTTCCCCAAAAAATAACCACTGAGTACAAGTCAGCTCTGGTTTCAAGTACAGTGAAGACAAGTACTGCAGCGTATTCAGGTAGTGTTATGACATCAGCAATGAAAAGCAGAGAAACCACCGCATCTCCTTTTGTAGCTACAGAAAGGGAATCTCAAAGAATGTCCGTCCCTGGATCTCCACTTGCTCTTCTTAGCGGGACTGAAACCACACTGTTGACAACACAGCCTGATAAATCACAAGTAGAAAGTATTACTACCATCTCTACTGGAAAGCCATCTGCTTTGTCTTTTTCACCATCAGGTTCTCTTATCTCTTTAAACATTTCTCTTCCTTCACTACCTGCAGATGGAAAAGAAGCATCACTCACAGCTCTCAGTCCCATGAGCACATCCCATGGAATAACCTCTTTATATCCTAGAACAACTGTACAAAAACCTATGTTAACAACAGAAAAGACCTCTCCAGTCCCAACTTTCTCTATTTTGTCTTCTATAGTAGAACAATCAAGTTCAGTAACAACAGTACCAGATGAGAAATCGCTAGTGAATATCACTGATACCACATTCTCCCCAACCTCTGAATTCAGCAGTCAGCTCATAACAACCAAAAAAATTACGACAGGCAAAGAAAAATCCTCTCTGTCCCCTTCTGTTACGCTTCCAGTAACAAAGTCTTCTTACACTTTCTCCACCTCTCAGTATCTAGGAGACAAATTAGTTTCTTCACCTTCTTTAACACAACTGCTGCCAGAAGTAACAACCACACCAAAATATTCAGTAGAAACTAAAATGGTTTCTACAGCATTAAAACCTGCAGTCCAAAGTATAACAGAAGCAGTGAAACTTCCAGGAGCTGCAGCTCAGCCATCCCTGCCTCCATCTTCAGCAGGCCCCTTCTTGCAGACATCTTCAGGAGCTAAACTTCCAGTACAGACAAGGACCACCGTTATACCACCTTCTTCTCCTCAGAAGACTGCCGAACTTGGTCGTCAGACCTCTGAACCTTCATTGACAAGCCAAGTTCACCAGTATCCTGCAGAATCTCTAACAAAATCCCCGGGTCAGCCACAACCTGTCTTAAGCACAACTGAAGCTACAGTAGAACTGACTTCCTTATTTCCCTTAAAGACCTCACTACCTGAAGGCACCCATTCAAGTGTGTTACCTACCTCAGTAGGTCTTACCAAAGTTATTTTACCAACTCAAAAATATTTGCATTTAACTGATGCAGTCACGCAGCCACTTGTGTTAAGAACTTCTGTTTTGCAGCCTACAGTCCCAGCCAGAAAAACAGCTGACTTGACTTCTGGCACCAAATTTCCCCCTTTCTCACCAGAAGTGCTTGCCACATCCTCTTCTTTAACAACGATTAAAAAAGAACCCTTCCCTTCATTTTCCACACAAAAGGCAGCTACAGAGCTAAAATTCACACATCAGGCCTCTTTTACTAAATCCCTTGATTTAAGACAAACACTTGAAGTATCACCTTCACCAGATTCCGGGTCAACCTCTTCAATGGTTTTGCTACCAGAAACAACAGAAATTCCTGTCGCCTTGGGATCCACATCAAGGAGAAGTGGTACAGAGAAAACTGTGGTGTTGCCTAAGCAGGTCACGCCTGCAGCCACCACGTACAGTTCCATGATGCTACCAAGGACAGCCTTGTCGACTGAGGCCCATTCATCAGTTGCAGCTTCAGCCTCTCCAGCGATAGGCAGTGCTGGGCAAAACCTCAGTGTTGCATCAGCAGCTTCAGACAAAGCAGCAGCAGTCACAGAGCCCATCTCCAGCTCTCCTTCTGTTACTTCAGAAGCAAAAGGAGCCATGCCCCTCAACACAGTAAAGTCTGAAGAGTCAGAATTAACAACAGGATTCCAATCTGTCCTTACTCAGGGTGTTACCATAACACCTCAGACATTTTACCCTCCATATTTCACAAACACAGCTTCAGTTCTGTCCACTGTACATTCACCTGCTGAATCAAAACCCTTTTCTTCTGTAGCTCCATCATCAGTCAGTACTACTCAAACTTCAAAATTTGAAATAATATCTGAGGTGCAAACACCTTCTGTGAGCTCGCTGCTAATGATATCTGATCATCCAAATGACACAGCAGCTCCATCAGCTTCCTCATTTACCTCTTTATCCACCAAACCACTTCCTGGCTTGACTACAACATTTTCTGATGGACTGGCAGGAGCTGCAGCATCACCTTTTATGTTGCCTCAAGAAACGGCAACTCTCCAAACTTGTACAGTGAGTAGATATAAATAATTTCCTGCCTGCTTTGGAATATGCCTTAGTTACTTTTATTTTTTTGATTAAAAAAGAAAATTGTGAGCCATGCCTTGATCTTTAGGATTTACAGTATCTGTATCAAACAAGTGAGCCTGATGGAGTTATCCATTGTATCTGAAACCTTGGATAACTTCCTTGTACATAACAATTTTTTCCAAATGTTATACTACACTGGGTTTCAGGCCTCAGTTTTCTGAGTGTGACTGTTACAAGAATGGATTTTTTGGCAAAATATGGTGTTTCGTATTGTCCAGTGTCAGTGTTTTGTCTTGTTGGTCTCCTTAAAGGACATCTTTCCAGACTCCCCTGTTATCATTCCTGCTTGTTTCCTTCCATGTTTTCCCCACTCAACTTTTTTCATTGTGAAGTTAAAAATTCAGTAGTGCTGCTCTCATATTTACTATGAAACAACAGTGTTAATCTGTCTTCAGAATGGTCAGGTTTTCAAAGGTGCTCTTTGCTTGTAGCTTCCATCAGCATCATGGGGATCAATAAGTATTCTGTGCCTGAAGAATGTGAACCCCTTTCTGAACAAAAACTGTGCAATATTGTGATACTAACTTGGTATGAATGGTAACCTCTGTCTTTTATTGAATCTGCCTTAGCCAATCACAGAGAGTGAGTGCATAAAACACATTTGTTTGGATGGACAGCTGATCCAGGTTAATAAGTCACAGAACTGCCCATACAATGCTACTCAGCCCAGCTGTGGAGTTTTAGGATTCGCTACTCAAACAAATGGTGACAAATGCTGCCCAAAGTGGGAATGTGCATGTAAGTTTTAATTCTGCAGTGCTCTTGAAGCGCATTCAGGTAACAATTTAATGCATGTGTGAGAAGGGCAAGAACTGACACCTCTATACCATAGCATAGAAGTAGAAGACACACACTTTTTGGGTTAGTCATTGTCTAAGGAAATTGATAATTGTAGTTTTGCATCCAGGGAAATAAAATAAAAATGATCCTTTAATGTATGCAGCATTAGGTATCTGCAGTGGATATGTTTAGGCTGACTTAGACACATATTGTCGTTTCTTTAATCAGAGGACACCTAATCAATACAGATTTTTTTGGTTCATTTTTTAACTACTTCAGGATTAAAAGATTCCCTAGACTGTTAACTACTTCTGTTAGCAGTTTGTGGACTCTGTACTGTAGTCACTCCCATCAATTACCTAGAATTAAGCAGAAAGAATCCAAACCGTAAAGAAAATTCAATTTCATCATACCAAATAAATTATGTAGAGATAAGCAATTGGAACCTCTGCTTAGGCTTTAGAGTTTGAAATAACCTGGAGTAGAACTCCAAGCCCACTGAAACACAAAAGCTTTAGCAATAATTCTGAGGAAAAATGAAACTTTTCACCTTAGGAATAGGACTGCAGGGGAACTGTGGATCTGATACGATCTGCTGTCAGGATTTTTCTTTTTTTTTTTTTTTTTCCTAAAAGTGGCAAACCTTTGTTGGCAAGAACTGTAAGGAAATAGCTGATTGCAGAGGCCTGCAGGTTGTCCCTCTGAAAGTATGCAGGATTGGATTCTGCTGTCCATGTACAAAGATTCATCAGTATCAAATATATGAAAATATGTGCTACGTATATGAAACTCTCAGTACACTAGTTCATCTTATAAATTTTGTTCGTCTATCTTCATATTTTGTAAGATTAACTGGAATTCTAAAGTAAGTAAGGAAATGCATTTACTTTTTTTCCCCTTAGGTCGTTGCACCATTTTCTCTGATCTGAGCATTGCAACCTATGATGGAAATCATTTGGCTTTATTCAAAGAAGCATCCTACATTGTTAGTCAAACTCCAGATGAAACTATAACCATCCATGTCCTTGACTGTAGAATGGTAACTAACATTTATCAGCTAACAAAAGGTCTTTGGTACTGCTAATAAGATGTATCTGAAAGGCAAGAGCATAATAATACTTTATATTGTGGTTATTAGTCACTTCTGTGCAATATCTTTGAATTGTGCTTGCATTTCACAATTCTTATGAATTGTATAACGCTCTAACACCCGACTGTATATGCACAGTTCCTTGTGAAGCAGCTGGAAGATGAGAGGTAGGTCCATGATATCCTGTGGTATGTGTAATATGGACAAGATGGTGAGAGATTAAGTGGATTTACATCATTAGTCACTTCTATGTGTGCTGATTCATTACAAATACCACCACAGTTGTACCAGTATACCACCAGTCTCTTTCAATGCAGGATTTTTATCTATGTTCATATGGACAGACTTGGACTGGAAATGCCCATCTTCAGAGCCATAAAAGACTGTAGGAATGCCAGACTGAATGGGGCCACCCTGTGCATTCCAAGTTTCTGACACAGGAGTAAGAGAGAAAGCCCAATGGGGATCCTGTCTAATGGGTAGTGTGGGTTGGCTTTTGTCAAGAAAAGTTCATTTCTTGTGAGCCTTTTCAAAACTCCTCATAACTCCAGTCTGTCCTTTGAAAGCTAGGTAATTTGATGTCTACATAAATGTCCATTGCAAAGTTTGGTCCCAAGTTTCACCTTATGGAAGTTAATTTCAGAAGCTCAGTATGGGTGATATGAAGATGATGCGTTTGTGACTTTCAGATTTATTTTCCTCTTGTATTCAACATTTTCTGTTGTATTCACCCTTATGTAGCTCAGGAAGTATGCATTTATTCCTGATCCATTGCTTCTGTGCTGTACCTGTCATACAGATTCATCATTCCCAGTCTCATTCTTGCAGACCTTTAGATATGTAGTTCGTATTTTTTCACCCAAACAGCAAGTCCACCATATTTTTTCCCTGAAAACCTGTATTTCTGTTTTAATTCCGAGATTGTATGGTATAGCACAGTTGCTGAAAACAGTGAGGTCATAGTATTTTGATTGTTTATCCAGATAAACTCTGTAGTCTTGACTTGAAACTGCAATCAACAATGGATTTTCCTCTCTTAATAGTATAATCCTGAAATATCTTTAATGTCCCAGTACCTAAAACCAGTAAGCAACCAATGTATTCAGGTTTTGCACATCATGGCTATGGGTGATGTATTTTTGCTTTCTCCACAGAGTAATTCAAATTCAACTTCTTTGTGCCTGGCAATGTTGAACCTAACTTATGTATCAAATCAAATTATTATCAATCGTTTAAGCAGAAAAGTAAGTATTTTGAGTGCTTTTATTTCCCTTTAGGTAACACCTTATTTCTTCAGTCAGCTGCCTCCTCACATGGATACTGAGGAACAGAGTAGAACACCATGGGTTATATGATTCATTGTTCCAATTTTGTAATTAAGTACATTTCTCCTGGTAAATTCAAAGATCCAAGCTCTGATCTAAGGGCAGTTAATGAGGTAAGTCTCAGAGCAAGGCACATAAATTGTTAGTACCGTTAGTACCTGTATTATCTTTATGGAGGAAAGCCTGACTGCTTCTGAAATTACTCATGACTTAGATTCCTAAGCTGTTAAAAATCTGGCCTTAGTTCTTCCACCTGACAATTAACCTCTCTTCTGTGTCTTTTAGATAACGGTAAATTCCAGATCTGCTTGGCCTACTGTCAGAAAATATGGGTACAAAGTTGAAGATTCAGGCTTCAAGTATAAAGTTGAGACCCCAACAAAAATTAGAATTCAGTGGTTTCACAACACAGGTGTAATGGTTATTGAATTGAATAGTACCAGACAAACAGGAGCTTTGGGACTATGTGGTAAGTATAGAGTAGTGCAAGAGATAAAGGCTTTCAGATGCTTTGCTAGGGAGACACATTTTCCTAATTATATAAACTATTTATTGGAGCGTCTGTCCCAAAAAGTTATTGCAGATCACTGCAGATTTTTAAGGCACTATTAAAACAGTTCTATTACCAATTTTGTTTATTGTTGAAATGATATTTGGTATTTATTCCTCTCATCACTCTTTGCCCACAGTGTTGCTTCTGTCTGTAGGCCGTTTGAACCACAGGCATGATTGCAGTTACCAAACCCAAATAAGTACGACAGGTCTAAGTCCATAATTTCAAATATGGTCATTTGCAGATTTAGGATCTGATATCCATCTGATAGGAAGTGGTATGTGCTATTTTCAGTTTCTGAAGGTCAGAATTCCCAGGAAATGTAAACTTTAGAGAACTAGTCTTAGTTTAACTGTTGGAGAAAATACTTTAGAGGGAATTTCTTAATAATGTTGCACTCTGTTAGGTCTGTTCAATAGTTTCCCTTGCTTGCTTTTTTTTCTAAAAAGTACAACCTTGAATAAGCTGATGGTGTTACAGCTTCTGCAAGCGTGTATTGGCTGATATAAATCCCCACTGCGGTAGATGCATCTGTAAATTTATGCTGTAAATTGAAGCTGGAAATCAGGATTAAGGAGATCATATAATTACAGTGGCTATCTTTCCAGTTTCAGAAAGGGCAAATGCCTGTAGCTCAGTATCAAATACCAGGAATAGCTCAGGCCAGTTTCCAGTCCTGCTAACAGAAATGTGCTTCTCACAAAGAGAGTTTGAATTTACGCCATTTTGAGTTTTGATTGTTATCTCTTATTTGCCCTAACTTCTGTTTTTGGTGTTCTCACTCTGTTTGGCTAACTGTTACTGTAGTTAGATCAAACAGAAACAAGCAATAAGGGCAGTGGATATTTATAATGAGCCTGATTCAAGCTATCCAGAGACTCTCTTTTGCTTTTACCTGTTGGATTACTGTGGTAGGGATGATTGGGAACATTACATTCCTGGTTTACAGGGCACTTTGACTAGATGACAAGATGACAACACACTTCCGTGGATGGTGTGGCAAGTACAACTTCTTCAGGGAATGTGCTGTGTATTTCTGGTGTTCACCTCTGACTGGGAGGTTCTCTGCATAAGTCTGCCTGCACAGTGCTGCCTGGTGCCACTTACAGAGCCTGCCTCAAATGAGCTCGTTGTACTGCATCTTTTCAGGCTGGATTAATCCAGCCTAAACTCCTTTCTGTGCTTTCTGTGTTAGTGCAAATAAAAGCAACATACTTTCTCAGATATCTTTTAGCTGAACTGCAGTATTGGTAGGTCTCGATTTCTCAGCTTCATGGAAATGCTAAAACTGAAAAGGCCATTACAGATTTGTAGCATGAGCATCCTTTGGAAGGTTTCAGAAACAACGGTGTGTCTTACAGTGCAAGGATTGGGCAAATGTGTCAGCTGGTGAAGAGCTGGGATGGGACATGAGGGATGTGGGAGGGGGAACATGGACACCTCTATAGCAAAACAGGTGAAAAAGATTTAAAGCATGTCAGTTCTAGCTGCAACTGGATCCTGGCAAGAAAAATGTGATGCTTTTGCTGTTTTAAATCTCCTTATCAATGTGTAAGAGAAGTGAGGAAAGATGTCCCTGGCATGCAGAAATCCTTTGAAGTCTTTTGGAACCATCACGTACTTCCTATCTGTGTTGCAAATACAGACTCAAAATGTTCAATCAGAAACAGTTTGGAAAGCTGCTTTACTCTCTGAATGCCTGTTGCTGTAACACCGATGGTCATCGGGAATTGCTAAAACTGGTAAAACAGATCAGTTCTTTAGAAAGGAGTGGAATCCACAAATACTTCTTTGAACACATAAAGAATTAGGATTGTGCTGTGTTCTGGAAAACATTCTAGAAGCCTGATACAAAAGTCTCAGAAACTGATTAGGAAGAAGGAATGGGGGACTGATCCATCACTCTGCTTTTTTCTACCTGCTGGTTTTTAAAGGATGTTCTGAGGAGACTACTGCAGTACTTGAATGTTCTTTGCTGACCACAGTTACTGTCCATGTTACGTTGCTCCTTTTGCTTCAAAGTGTTTCAAAATTGCTGACTATCTTAGTTAAAATAGAAAGAAAAATGCGATGCTGCCTTCTGGTATCAGATTAGCATCCTGGCATTTTATGGTTGTTCCCTTTTCTGATAACATTTTCAGTTTTAATTTGTTGCTATACATGGAGGTACTTTGCTAACTTTCCTAAATTGCATTTTTTTTTTTAGTGTTTGTGCAGCTGAGGAGCAAACTTCCAGTTTCATAGCTGGGCTCTCTGAGCAGCTCTTCGATGTGCAGTAGATTGGCATTCAGAGATGCATCTTTACTTTTGATTTCCTTCATTTTTTTGTATTTTGTGTGTTTTGATCCTGACGAAGACTCCTTACATCTGTTGTAGCTTGTGATACTGTCATGTTGTATAAGATTTTGAAAAGGTGTTTACTTTCTTGAACATGCCACTTCAAACATATTTCACATGTGTTAACCTGCCTTTTTTTTTTCCCTTTTCGTAATTCATAGGGTTTTGTGATAGAAGCTTGGAAAATGACTTGATGCTACCCAACAGGACAGTTTTAAGTCAAAGCAGCTCACCCTCGACTTTTATAGACAGCTGGCAAGTGCCAGACACGTTAAAGTATGTCGGAGAAGACAGGCACCAGGAAACTAATTGCTCAGTCATGGACTGCTCAGAGTGCTTAAGAATGGTGTTGAACCAGACCTTCAGCAGCTGTCACCCTTATGTATGTTAGCTATGTCAAAGCTTACATTTTGAGAGAGCTGCGGTTCAGATATAATTTTGTATACTTGGTAATTTCACTAATGTGAGGCTACATGTAACCATATCTGTTGAACGAGATGTATATTTTGTGTGTGCTTACAGTTGCAAGGTAAAAGTAATTGAAGAGTATGGCAGCTTGATAGGAGAGTTGCAATAAGCAACTTTCAGAATTTCACCTGTTAGGTTTGAAATACCACATAATTCATAAACCAGTCTCACAGATAATTCAACTATATCAATAAGATGTAGAAAAACCTAAAAGAAAAGGGTTTTAGGATTTAATTAATCCTTAAACCTTCAATAATTTAACAAGTCCCAAATTGCAGTAGGTAATCTGAGAACCTACATTCTCAAAGGCTCTAGAGACAGAGTTCCAGCTTGGAGACATGAGAGGGCAGAACAGACCCTTGAACGCAAATAACAAACTCCTGGTGTGCAAATAAATTATTTGTGGTCATATGAGTATATTTACCATTTGACCTTTTCTATATAGCTGATTTTGATGGAGAGGAGACCAAAAATAGGTAAAAAACATAGAGGTAAGGAGGAACAAATTCACTGTGCCTTCTGGTAGAAAAACTGTATTACCTCTTACCTTGGCACTTATGAGAGATGAAACTAAGGAGTATAACCATGTCAATGTTCAGGAAGTCTTACTTTTAAATACTACTAGATTATTGTTGTACACTAATGAAGGCTTACCATGAACCAAGAACTCTTGGCTTCTTTGCAGTGGATATTTTTAAAGGTCAGTCTTTCCTACTTAGCATAGCCTTTATGAAGGTGCCATGTCTTTTTTTTTTCCTTTGTTAGATTCCACCTGAGCAGTTCTGTGATATATGGGCTCGAGACACCGAGTACATTCGAAATCCATGTGTTTCACTAGCTGCCTATGTGGCAATGTGCAACAAATTCAATATTTGCATAGAGTGGAGGAGCTCTGATTACTGCCGTAAGTATTCTGCATGTAGGCCCACCTGTACTGTTCACAAAGACAACATTTGCCTAATTTAAGAGTTGTTATAAGTTGAAAATACCAGTGCTTCTTGAGTCTTTATGTCCTTTGATGCTGCTGCAGAAAGCTGTGCCTTTGGAGAAAGGATTAGAGAAATGAAACACCTTTGAGATTAGATGGAGTGTAAGGGATAAAACCTGAGATCTCAGTGCATCCTGGCAGCAGAATTCTCCCATAGCAACACTAAGATGTAAGGCCAAATGGGATCTGTAGCTGAACCACGGCATCTCCTTATGCTATCCATGGTCACCTAGGAAAAACCTCCTTCAGTGATAACATAAGAAGGAGTGTGATTTTGAGCCAATTCTTTAAAAAAAATTCTTCATTTTGTATGGATTTTATTAGCAAGTAACTGTTAAAATGAGCTCTTAAAAATATAGCTGTAAATATATATTCTATCCATCACCAAGGGACACATCCCACTTCTTTTGTACCACAGTGATGCATTTTCTTTGGACACTGCAGGTCACTCAGAATGCTCTATGGTTTATCTGTGTAGTATTTGAAAATGTTTTTGAAGTTTGAATTATTTTGTGCAAAGTTGCATGGTTTGATATCTCTGCTGCCAAAATGCAAACTGAAGTTTGATGAAAATGTTATTACAAGAAGAAAAGTAGAAGGACTTGCAGATTCCTTATAATTGAATTTGTTATGTAGGTAACTGGTCTGTTTTGGTGTTTCAGGCTGGTAGGTCCAACTCAATTGGCGAGCACAGGAAGTTGACAAGAAGACAATAATATGTGCTCTTAGCTGTTGCCTCATGGGATTACAACTTGAACAATGTCTGATTTATTGATTTCCTTCCTAGCCTTCCCCTGCTCTGAAAACTTCTCCTACCGGCCTTGCATAGCTGCCTGTGAGGTTCCAGAGAGCTGTCAGAACAACGAGGTTGCCCCTCTGGGCTCAGACTCCTGCTCAGTGCTGACAGAAGGCTGCGTCTGTGCTGGAGGGACCATCCTTCACCGGACTCATACTGCTGTCTGTATTCCTGAAGAAAAATGTGGTATATTTGGATGTGATTTTCTTCTTTATTAGCTGCAAGTTGGTGGTCAGATACTTCATTATTCTTAAGTTGAGTTCTGGTTTGGTGGTGTGTGAGTTCTGAATGTGTCATTCATTTGAGGATTCTAGATATTCAGTAGACATTAACTGTGCAGGTGAGCAAGCAAGGGATGTCCTTGTGACACACGGTTTTGCTCCCTTTCTCTCAGCTGGAGGATGCTCTTCAAAGTCTTTGCTTAAGTTTGTGTATTCAGTTATTTTAAGTGTGTTAGTCTTGGCTTCCTTTTCACTCAAGCCCTTTGCCAAGGGTCCAACCTTTTGATACCCAATGGCATTCTAATGACATGCAGCAGCAGTTAATTACACATGTTGAATAATACATGTGTGTGTCCTGCCAGCATTCCTGTTTATTTTCATGGCAATTCTGCCTCACCACACCAAATAATGGACCAATTCTTCTCCCTAACAACATGAACCTTAAAGATTCAGTTTATGATACATCAGACTACTAAGGCACTGTAAATTAATAATAGTTTTGACATTCATGAAATACAAAAGTGAAAACTATTATATAAACTGTTATTATACAAACTTCTTTTCAGATCATTACTTTAAAAACAAAGGATTGGATTGGAATTTTAAGACTGGCCTTGCAGTGGAGACACAAAACAAATTTGAGGTCTGGACCTTCTGGAAGGTGTTGAGTGTCTTGCTGTCCTGTACAAACGTGGTCACAGACTGTGTCCTCATTCACTTTTTTGTGGGGTGACAGACATAATCAAGCCTTTAAAACTCTGCAATTTTCATGCCTTGTAGATCCACATCCACTATGGAAAAAAAGGTGATCAAAACGGGAATTTAAAAGGAATTACTTCTGTTTTCTGTTGTCCTTATCTAGCTTGTACAGACAGCTCAGGAACACCTCATGCCGTGGGTGAGATCTGGAGAACTTCTTTGAGTGGATGCTGTATGCAAAAATGTGTTGACAGTGAGACCATTATTCCAGTGGAGTACAACTGTTCAGAGATCCACAATTTGGAGTGTCAGCGCTTCGCAGAAGTGGCCTTGCTTGTTCCTGATGATCAGACGTGCTGTCCTCAGAAGATCTGTAGTAAGTCCTTCATGGTTATGAGTATTGCCCACTGGAGTATGCAGACATCCTTTCTCTGAGGTTTGCTTTCCTGATACACTCTACTTTTGAAGAAAATGGAAATTACTTTGATTTCAATTTACAGATTATGTAGAAAACTGTAGAAACTGTTGAGTTCAATACCCAGTAGGTTTTGGGGTAGAGGATAGGAGAAGGACTGATATAGTGCTGTGTTTGTTTGAATATGAATTGCGTTTCCCTCAAGTTTAGAGATTACTGTTTTATTTTTAATATCCAAATGCAAACAAATGATCTGGATAATTCTGAGCAAAAATAAATCAGAAGATTATTTATCTAATATATAAAGTGAGCAGTAAAATATGATAGAAAAGCATTTTTTTTCGCTTAATTCTTGCTTAGCTTAGAAAGTTTCAAAAAGAAACCTCAAACCATGTTCAGGTTTTGACCATCTGGTATGGTGTTGCAGTGAGTTTTCCAGAGGAGGTTTCATTTTTTAATTCTCACAAGGACTCAGCTCCAGTTTAATGTTCTCTCTGTGGACAATGTTGTAAATGATGAGCACTTCTGAATCCTGCCTCATGGGAGTTTTTTGCTGCTCCACTGTGTTTTTCCTATACCTGTAATATGGAGTTTTGGGGTATCTAACTGCAAATGCTGCTTGCCACTGCTCTACTCAACTTGAAAATGCATAGCTTAGAAGGTGCTTGTTCTCTTTTTTTTCTCCTTTATGTGACAGTTTGTAATCAGAGTCTCTGTGAGCTCCTGATCCCTGAGTGTAGCAGCTTGGAAAAGCTGGTCACCTACTACAGGGAAGAATCCTGTTGTCCCAGCTACGTTTGTGGTAGGTCTCTTTTGAAAGGCAAAAATGTGCACAGTGTAAAAAGTAAAAGGTAAAAAAGACATTCATTAAACTAAATAGACCAACTCAGAAGGATAAGTGTACTGTAGGTACCATGGTTAGTATGGCCATTTACAAAATTCACTTTTGTCTATAGCTTGGGGTTGGTCTGTGCCTCAGTTTGAGCAGATGTGATGCAATGTTGTGTTAAATGATCAGGCAAGATCTTGGGATACTGGGTAAAAAGTTTTTCCAAGGCAGCTTGTAGTACCTCTCTTCTCTGCACTGCCTTTCCTTGGGATATAGCATAACGAAGGAGGAATGCTGAGCTTCATCTAAAGGAATACGTCTGTTGCCCTTTTTTCAGAATGTGATCCAGAAAAATGTGAACCACTGGAGCAGATGCCAAGCTGTCAAGATGATCAAACACTAATTGCTGCTCGGGTGGAGAATACCTGCTGCATTTCCTATATATGTGGTACTGTAGCCTGGCTGGTTGAGATTGAGTGTGGTTTTGCATATGCAATTATATCTATCATTATCATCTTGCCCGTTAAGGCTCCTTGTATTTCCTTTATGTCTCCTAACATAGTAAAGCTTGAAAGCAGTTAAAAACAAGTTGGCATTAACTTTTTAAAATATAAGAAGTGATGACAACCACCAAGAGTCACAGAACAGTTTTGTGCAACTGAGTAGTATTCCTTGGTCAAGTTTAGGAGCAGTGGTGCAGTTCATGGACGAAGGAGTTCAGGGCTTTTGAGACTGTCCATATGCAGAGTGTGAACTAGATGCACGAATGTTTTATTAGAAAGAAGACTGAAGTTATATAGGTTTTTATTCCCTGTATCCTGCTGTCTCACCTATGGCCCATCTTAATTGATGACAAATATCCCATAATAGAGTATTGCGCATATTTATTCAGTTCTTTTGGGGTTTAGCCTTTAATGACTTCATTCAATAATAAAATTGCACTTTTGCCATTAGTATATGAGCTCCAGTCTTACCGTGCAGTTGTTTTCTGTTTGATAATAATCTGATAATGAGGTGCTATTGAGTTTATTTTATTTTTGAACAGATAGCTGGGAAGGAAAGGCCCTTCCACATGCAACAATTGGAGTGTTAATTGGAAATGTGAATTAAAATTGTATTATTTACATCAATCAGATTGCTTTGATCATGTGTTAGCAATGGGCAGCATTTGGCTCTTTTCACTGTCTGCAGAGTCCCCTTTTGACTACTTTTTGATAAAATGAGTCTTTGCACTGTACATGTTGAAAAGTTCCTGTTGTGGTTGTCATATGTGTTCCAGGCAGGGGATAACACTGGGATCACAAGGGATACATTTTATTGAGGATCAAAGATTCTTGAAAAAACAACAGCATGACTTAGTAGGAGAGAAGACTTAGCAAAATTTTTCATAACAGGATAAGGAGGGAAAATCATGTTTACTCACAAAAAATGTATTAATTCTTTATAGCAGGGAACAAAGGAAAAAGGGGCAAGCTGCACTGAAAATTAGCCTTTTGTATAGAGTCTATAAGCAGTGAATGCAGAGCACCTCTGCTCTCTTTTATATGAGTCTGGGACAAACTTAAAGCAAATTTTCTAGGCAGTAGTAAAATTTCTTCCAATGTTTTAGATTTAAATAACTGTTTTCTCCAGCATGCGGGGCTTGCTCAGATCAGATTGCCAAATGCCAAGAAGGAGAAGTTCTCATTGTGGATGGCAACACTACTGGCAGGTGTTGCCCTACATACCAGTGCAGTAAGTTTGACTTGATTTTATTTTCAATAACAGAGAACATCAGAAATTTTGGGGTGTGGATGTTCAGTGTCAAAGTGTTGGATTAGAGATACATCTCCATGTGCTGTATAAGCTGGCTGTCCTGAACAAATAACCTTTACTTTTAAAACTTCGTGTGTGTAAAGCATTTTCCAGTATCTGTATCATGGAGACAAGTGAGCAGTTTCAGACCTCAAATTCTGGATATTTAAAATTATTTGAATACTCGTCTAGAGTATTTTGTATTCCATACTGTTATTACCTGATGAGTAGCAGTCAGATTTTTACTATTAGTCTTGTAAACGAAGATGTTATGCAAGTGTATTTATTGTAAGTCATTTACTGTAATTTGATTAGTATTTCCACTCATCCAAAAATGACAACACTGCATTTATTGTACTTTCTTTCCTTTAATTTTAGTCTGTGAAATACATCGTTGTCCTGAATTCAGATGCATGCTTGGCATGTCTCTGGTGGAGGTGTGGAGCCCGGAGAAGTGCTGCCCCTTCCGGACATGTGGTAAAATCACTGATTTTCACTTCGTTGCCTTAGGCAATGGGAGATGACAACAGCTTCGGCCCCTTGGTTTTAAGCCTGGTTTCTGCCAGCTACACCATTGTGATCTGCTCATGAGCAAATGATACAGAAAAGTCATTTCATGCTACAGAACTTCCTAATCTGCCTGGTTTGCTTTTCTTGCATCCCGTAGAATTTGTCTGTCCAAACTGGGTTATTTACCGTCTTGAAAGTGTAAGAGTTACTGTGCTGGGTTTGCTGACTTTTATAGCCGGGATTTTTATTCTCTCTTTGCTCTGTTGTAAGCAAATGGCACATAGATTGCTAAACTACTGTTTCTGGTGTTGTATTTTGTTTCAGAATGTGCATGTGAAACAATCCCCAAACCTCAGTGCAAACTGGTATGACATTTATCTTGTCACTATTCTTTTACTAATTTCTTAATGATACTATTTATCAATATCTGAGTAATAGTTTCATCAGTGAAATACGAAATGGCACGTTGTCATCTCTTTTTAAAAAAATTACAGTAAGGTATACACAGTTTTAAGAAGCCACCTAAGTCTAAATACCTTGCAGAATAAAATTACTCTGCAGCCCTGATACTTCCAGAGCTTTTTACTACCATATCCTGCCCCAATACATTGGTAGAGTAGGACTGCTTTCATGCACACAAGATAAATCAGGATAAACTTTTGGATTTAAAGTGTTGAACTAAATGCTTTCAAGCATCACTGTTAATATTATTTGTTGTGGTGAATATGTTAACATACGTCATGCACTCAGGCTGCTGACTGAGCAGAACCTTCAAGAGATAATGCTACCCAGATTCTGAAGGAAATTTATTTAAAAGATCATATAAATAAGAAAATCTGCTGTTGTTT
>WAAE01049495.1:0-12976 GCA_013400495.1 Nicator chloris | reverse complement strand
GTGCCAAAGCACACAGGCGGGATGTAGTACTGCTTGAGACGTTTATGTTCTGTGGGAATATTACAGTAATGTACTCTCCAACAAAGTCATCTTTGAACCATCTCCAAGTGCTGTTTCTGCATGTTACTGTCTTTCACAATGCAGCAAAAATCAGGTCATTTATGCTCTGCTGAGTCAGTTACTTAAATCTTCTCTTCCCCAAGCTCTAAAGTTTTCCAAGAAGCTGACAGCTTCCAAGCATTTTCTCCTCTATTGCATATATCTTATCTTTACCCCATATTACCACGGGATACAAGCACTAGAATTTTGATGCAGAGAATGGAGTACCTGAAAAAACCACTATTAGTTTTTGATTGTTTTCCCTGGAAGCTACAGCACTTCCTCCCCTCAAAATTTGAAATATTCTCAAAGTTTTTACTTATTTTTAGGACTCAGAAGACCGAGTCTTCTCTCTGCCTTACTTTCCATATACACAGTAATCCTTTGTGAATTAATTTCTTTTTACTGCTGGAGTATTTTGAGTGTCCACTGAGGATTTAATCATAGTATCTGGCAGTGCATACCTCTATTTCTCATTGTGCAGAGAGAGAACAGGCTGCAATGAAGCAACTGTATATGCAGGGGGAACATCAGCAGTATCTATAGCAGCTCCTTATTTTGACAGGGATCAATCTGAGCCATGGGATCCACTTATAAAAGAGAAACTTACTCAGAAATGCTAAAATTAGATCATGAAGACAAAGAAGAAAACATCCTTGAGAGAGTGAAAAAGCGGTAGTGTGTCACAGTATAAACAGAAATGAACAAGGAATCTGTTCTACTTTCCATTATCGTGCCAAAAATAAAGAATTTGATTTGTCTCAAGAACCCCTAGAAACCCTGTAGAAGCTTGTAGAAACTACACTTTCTTCTTTAATCATGATACAAATGCCAATAAACTGCCACTTGAAAAGTATTTGCTTCATAATCCAACACAATCAAGACAGCTGAAGCAGAATGCCGCCAAGCAAAGGGATTCTGCAATTGACAGCTGGGACAGAGGGGCAGAGAGGGAGGAGGGAAAAGGCTACATAAGGTCAGGGGACAAGCCATCTCTTCCATGTGTCCAGGAACACTTCTCCCCATATACTTTACCACCAAGTGCCCTAACATGCAGTCAGCACATGAACATATTGGGCTCATTCACATCTAACCAGAACAAACACATCCACTACCACCCAAAACAAACCTCATCTCCTTCTTCTGCAAGACGACCCCTCATTAGCATGACAGTCAGACTGAAGGCCCACAGTCCCACATGTGCCACTGGCACTGGCCATTGTAAATCAGCTCCAGATTCTCACAATGGAAAAGGGTTCATCATTGCCAGTGAAGATTCCCTCTTTGTCCCTGTTTTTGCTCTAAGTCTGGCTAAAGCTCTATATTCTCGCAGAGCCCTGCACAGAGTCCCAGGAAAGACTGTTCTCAAGCCATTCGTTTAGCAATGATTTCACTTGTTCCAAGAAACAGAGACAGGCAAGCAGACATGCTCCTTTTTTTACTGGGCCAGGGGGGAGGTTGAGTTGTTCTTCCAGCCTCCCAACCTTAGGAGATATGCATATGCAGGATCTCCTCATGAAAATGTATATAGCTTTTATCTATATATAGCTTTTATCTATATATTCCTCAGAAACACAGAATTGCAGGAGAACCGGTTCTTGCTGTATACCAGCCCCAAAACTGAGAGTGATAGTTACTGGAGGCCTTTGTATTAGTTGAGACCAAAGGCCAAATCTGTTGGTTTGACGAGTACTGTACAGCTAATGAAGCACTGTCTTCATATTCAGAGCAACAAACTATGGTTTCTTCTGGTTTATTATATATGGATTCATACTGAATTCACAAGCAGCACTCGTTGGTTTACAGGTATAAAAAAAGGCAACACATACTTCACAAAACAAGGCATAGCCAGTAGAACACGTGAAACACCCTGGCTCATCATTGTCCCAGGCACCCAGCTCTGCCCTGCCAGCTAAATGTACCATTCCCCAGTTCTGTTTTTCATCACAGTATGCTGAGTCAAATGCAATCATGCTGTTTTTTCCTTTGATATCTATCATGCACAAGACCACCAGCTTCTTCCAAAAGGAAAAGGCCAAATAAGATAATCCTTTTCTCTTCTACAACAGCCTCTTCCTTTCTTGTTGCAGAAGTTTCTCATGTGTGGTCTCATTCAATGGATTCACTTTTCTCTATATCCAATTCCAATCCTTTTCTTTCCAACCTCTTCTGTTCTCCTAGATCCTTTACCTGAAAGTACAAACTTGCCATAACCTATCAACCTTAAACTCATTTAATCATAACTACATTTTCCATTATTCTTCTTTCCTTATTTTCTTCCCAAGATGATAGAACATGCTTCTTAAAATGTCTGTCTGAAATGTCTTTCTTTCATTTCTGTCTATAGACCTTCAATAATAAATTTTTCTTTCAGCATATCATTCAGGTTTCCAACACTCTCTTCCCAAACAAAATTATTACGAAAAAGACACTCATAGTCCATACCTTCCTATGCCTAACACATGTACAGTTGATGCTGTGAAAAAAAGTGAACTGCTATCTATGTTTCTACCATAGTGCCCTCTGCTAGTAAGTCTATCACCTTAAAACTTTTCCTGCACATTATTCTATTAGTCTCTAAAATGTCTCTAGCTGTTCCTATCCTTTGTCATCTCTTTTTCTCCCTCTACGCTGTATTTCTAGATATTTTAATGTGCAATTAGAGGGGCAGTAATTAAATTCAAACTGACAGCTCACAGAAGCATTCTGTTCAGTCCACATTAAAACCTTGGCTCCAATTTGTCACCCTGCCCACACATGTACTTCCATCTCCCCTCTTGGCTGCTGAGGGGATACCACCATATTCCTAAGACTTCAGACTGAATTCTATCATATGCATTATTTTATCACTGATCTCTAACATCATAGTACCCAAACTATTTCTACATAGATAAAGTAATTTACTCTCCCTAAAACACAACAATTCTTTATCTACATACAGGTCAAAAAACTTTATTCATCATGTCAATTGGTGCAAAGTTATTTCTGAGAAATTCAAAACCCAATTCTGCCTCATTTTTGAAGTACTGGTGATTCCCCTAACCCATCAGTTTGAGCCTATCACTCCCTTCTTTCTGTATCTTTGTGACATGCACCCCCTTTATTAACCAACCCAAACTGATGCCTTCAATTTCAACATCTTATCTTGGTTACTTTTTAAAATCCCTTAATGTGGGAAGGCACACCACTCACTTCTACTTACCTACACTTTCTTTCAAAACCCATACTTTTTCTTTTTCCTATGCTAACACTTTGGCCAAGAAGTTTTCTCCTGCAGTGACATCTGTAAAGCATCTCGATTACTTTGAGGTAAACAACAAGCACTGTTCACCAAACATAGCCCAATATCCAGGCTACACATACACTGACATTGCTTATCACTATTGCCATTTCTTTAGGCTTCTTGACAGTCTTTTCTTCTATGATTGCAAACACCTCATGCAGGGTGATTTCCAATTATACCAGCTGGGCAGCCAAGTCCTCTAGTGCTGCCAGGAAATCATCTCACAAGAGGAAAAAGCATTTGATTACAGCGTGAACAGCCTGAGGCACTACAGCTCCTCCCTCCTCCTCAGCCTTGCACAGTGGCAGAGGTATCCAGTCAAAGTCATCGCATGAAGTCATCACAATGAAGCTTGTTACACGGCCCCAGGTTCATTTACAGCCAACTCTTCACCTGAGGCAGGAACTTCACTTAAAAAAATATTATCTCATCATGAGAGAAATTGAACTCAGGTGATAGTCTACCCCTTTCCTCTTCCTGAGTTTCGAAACAAGGAGAAAGAGACAGTGCTTCCCATCTCATCCCTTTCTCAGCCTGACTATAGAGCCTGAAATCTTAAAGCACAGTTACACAAAGTCAATGGATGCTGTGCTTTCAGGCTTAGCTACACCTCAGGCACTCAGGCATTTTAAAATAGCAACATTTATGAGCAACTTGCATTCTAGAAATTTCATCTATAAAGTAAAGATTACATCATATCACACAACTGAGTCATGAAAGCAATCAATCAGTAACTGAAGTACTCAGACACTAGACTGGTAACTGCCCACAGAAAGCCCCACAGCAACCGGAGACCTTGTCTTCTGATCAGGATAGAATACCATACAGTAAACACAGGGTACATGAATCAAAGAAGAGGAGAAGGTGGTAAGAAGCATCTAAATAAACAAGCAGTTTTCATTCACTCCACTGAAGGTAAAGATCCTAGACAAATACTACATAAAATTTTCTAAAATATTGCTTTGCTGCATTTATGTTAGCATCCAAAATAAAGCTGTAACAAAAAGTTTTATTTTGGTATGATTTTTTTTAATATCATTCACATGCATGGGAATGCTTGAGATTTTTCCCTTAAAGGCTACATCAAGACTCAGGTTTTTCAAAATGTGCATATTAACACGTCCACACCTAGGATTTCACATTAAAGTGCAAATAGTCCTACTGCTGTTTCACAAATCAATTTTTTTACCACCTTCCTTGTGTTTTCTTATATTTAGTAAGTCTTGTTTTGGAAAAAAAACAAACAGAAAACACCCCCACAACCAAAACACACCACACAAACCTTCATGGAGCTCATCCACTCTAATCCACCGCAGTGCTTTGACAGTCTGGCAACAAACCCCAAAAGTTCCATGCCAGTTTGAGCACCCTCACTGTTCCCCACGCCAAGGTGTGCTCAGAGTTGTTATCAATACAGAGCAAAACCTTGGGAGGTCTCTGTGGAAGGAATCTGTTCTAACTACAGCTGATTTCCTGTATCTACACTTTCCCTCGAATATGGTTTTTCTGGAATGGATGACTAGAGGGTTTGACTCAGGAAACAATTGCTAGAACGTCTGTAGGCAGGCCAAGTATAAATGCTGAGAAGTTGTCATCCTTAACATCTGAAAACACTGACCTGACAAGCTATTTGAGCCTCACTTCAGACTACACCATCTCAATTTTTTAACTGTAAAAGCAGGAGGCAGATCTTTTAAAAATCTTCCTTCTCATGACTATCAGTTGCCTCAAGAATGTAAACATTTTTAAAAAAAGGAATTAATAAGATAGACATGGGAGAAAAAGTTTTTGCCTTTTGCTGGACCAGCACAAGTTTGATAGAAGTGTCTGCTAGGAGAAAGGTTCGACCAAAACACTTTCACACGTGAGCAAATGCATTTTTTCAACTTGTGGACAGGATCAGCAGCCAGACTAGAATACTTGATAGAAATATACTCCTTCTAAACCCAAGAAGGATCTCTGTCCTAGAGGGTGAGATTAAAGCATGTAAAATAGCAGAGTACTTAGATACTAAGCTAAGTTTTTAACAGATTTTCAAATACCCATCTCAATGAAGGAGAGATGGGTGGCTTCAAAGAGTAAATGACATGGCTCCCTAAAACTAAAAATTCTTGTTTAAGGTTATACTAACTTGCCTGTACAAGCAAATATATGACTCAGCCTGTACATCCAGAAATGTAATTTTTGTACTTTACTCAAGTACATTAGCACAAACATACAAGCTGAGTCAAGTAGGAATATTAACTGAAGAGAAGTAAGTCAATCCCAAATCATCAATGGCTTTTTTGACCAGACTGCTTCATGATCTTCAGTGTGACTGTTCCCACCTCAGCTTCAAAAAAATTATTCCACAACAGCATTCCAAGAAATCCATCAGGTGTTCAGAGACAAGAATATGAAGAGTATATTGAAAGGAAACAGATACAGCAAAAGCCAGAGGGCAAAAAAATATATCATCTAAATTCATTATGACTGTAAATACCTGAAAAAACAAGAGTAAAATTACAGATATTAAGCTTATTATCAAGTATATCTAAGACTTCCCTTCACCATTTTCATAAATTTGTTGGAGCCCCCTTTCACCCACCAGTCTGTGAGGGATCTTCCCCAACTGTATACAAAGCAAAACCATGCAATGTAGGAGGTTCCCAAAATCTCACATCTATTTGGCTCTTCTGAAGACTTTGATAGCACTACTAGTTTCTTTGGAGAAAAAAGGCATACATGTTTAATGCTTTTTAGATTATCTCATCAGATATATCTAAAGGCATGTCACAAATGCAGGCAGCCTCCTAGCAGTTATCTCAACAGCTTTAAATGCTTGGGCACCAATCCAGAAAGAATAGAGTCACAAATATCACCTCATAAACCAGGCAATTACCACTTGATTAATCTTTCCTCATCTTTCTGAACTCTGACCTGAATTTCAGATATCCTCAGCTTCCACAAAGAAGGTATCTCAAGCTTACGGGTTTATTTTTCACCTTAATTTCAATCCTCCCCAGAGCAGTAAGATGTGTTATGGTAAGTTTACATTTGTAAGATGCTTTAGGTGTGTAAAGCGATGTTAATCCTATTATGTCGCTCAGAGACCACTGTTGCAGTGCTTTAGGTTGATTCAAAAAGGAAGATGAGTGACTATTATCACATCACTCTACCCCTCCAACACAAATATGCTTTACTAGTTTTTTTCTTATCCTTTTCTTACCCTTCTCCCCCTCCATGCTCACCACTTCCCACTGGAGTAACCTAGACTGTTTGTTAAGGACAGAATTAAAGAGACTTAACTGCTTTAGTAAATGCAATTGTTAAAGTATCTTACCAATGCAGGCCATTGAATTTGTTTGATCTTTGATCCCTGAGTCTGGCTTGGGTCCTTTCTTTTTGCCCAGACCAGCTGGTACTCCACCAAGAAGGTTGCGAAATCTTCATAAACCTTAACCCACTCTCGCTTTTCCCATTCAAGGTCATCAAATTCCACATATACCTAGGGAAATTTAAGAAAGGAAAGGACATACATTATTGCATATACCCAGTAAACGTTCATCTACATGCACTTTTCAATGCGAACATTAAAAAATTTAATGCAAGATTTTTTATTTTTTTTATTACCCACTTTAATGCTATGGTTTATAAATGATACAATCAGTTCCTGTTCCTGCACCACAGAAGACAGTTTTCTTGGTAGTGCATTTGTGCTGAAGAGAGGAGAGTTACATTTACTAACACCTTACCACTAACATTGGGTGTCTTATCTCATGAACAAAAAGCATTACATGAAGTATTTAATAGTAGCATTCAAGTAATACACACAGCTACATAATCAGTAAGCTTTAAGAATACTTCTCATTTTCAGTTCAAATACATGTCATGTCATCCAAACCAACCAACCAGTGAAATGGTTTTAAGGGAAAAAGAAGAAGTCCGTTGGAACAGCACCAGAAAGGACAGCCTGAGCCTGCAGACCTTGCTGCTACAAGCAAGTCCAACACACAGCAGCTCACAGAAGCAGCTCAGTTTCTTGTCGTTTCTGTCCTCCTGCAATCCAGCCCCCAAAACCAAACCAGAAACAATACCACCACATTTTGTTTCCAGCTAGATTAATGCGGAGGCAGTTTGTAACTATTTGATCTTGTGCTATCCCTGTCCCTCCCCAACACAGAACAGCTGTACCTTCTCCCCTCAGCTGCATTCACTAAACTACTAAATTAAATATAGCAAACCTTTTGTCTCCTCTTGTGCAGAGGGGAGGGATCTCAAAGCCATCCAAAAGCTATCTGCATTACCAAACACAACTCTGCTCAACCCATTACATTTCAAAATTACAGAATTTATTTTAAATTAAAAAAAAAAAAACCCTCAATGTAGTAAGTTGTTCTCTTTTCCAAATTGTGAGAAATTTCATAAAAAAAATCAGCTGGCAAAATACAAAAAAAAGTCACTGCTTGTTACACTAAGTGGAGAAGAAGGGAAGATGCTTTCCTACCCTTCTGAATTTCAACCCTCAGCCACACCCAAGGCAATTTCCGAAACTGGAGTTTCTTCCTCTATCTGCTTCTGAGAACTTAAAATCACTGTCACAGAAATATTCTTCTCTTTTAACTCTGGTTAATTTTAGGCCTACAACATACTTCCTTGTCTAGACTTTCTGTCTCACACTTTCAAATGTGTACTACACTGTGCTCCTTCTCATCTTGTCCTTCTCCCTTCTGAGTACACAAGTTAAATTTCCACCAAGCCACTTCTCACTCCCATAGCCGAATTCATCATCCCAGTTTTGCCCCACAGATACTTTAACCCATATTAGTCCCACTCCATTCCCACACACTTTGCTTTTTCCTTCCCTCTTTGAAACATCAGATCAGGAAGATCCTCTCACCTCCACTGTTCATTACTACAGCTGTCACCTCTTATCCTAACAAAGCAAGTAAAAAACAGCAGCAAAAACTGTTTTCACTGAAACCCCCCCACTTTTTAATAACTTAAGTTCTAGAGACTAATTCTAAAATATGTAATGAAGTTGCAGAATATTCATTTCTTAATCAAAGGAGTTAACAGGAACAGTTAACAGTAATCAGAGTAAAACTTGAAAACACTGGCAGGAAAGCACATCATATCCCAAATCATTCTAGCAGCATTCATTATCTTGTGTTTGCAGATACTTCGAAACCTTCTGGAGAAACACTTATTTGTAAATTTTGTCATTTGATCAATTATAAAGACGACCTTCAGTGACAGTACAGTTAAAAACAATTCTCTAAATTCACCTTCCTCCTGGCTTCTCCTCTTGCAAATTCCACTCAATTATTTCAGACTGGTCAAATAATTTTGGTTTAGTATCTGGAAGGACACTTCACTTGAGTAGTCTGTAGCAAGGTGTTAAGAGGTTAAGCACCAGACCTCACACAGCAGTAGATTTAAAAAAATTAGGAGGCAAGGGGAATCAAGTGAATAAATATTTTTGAAAAACACAGATAAGTCTAAAGCCGAGTTAGCAGTTTAGAAACAGCCACACTAGAACATACTGTATCTCCTGGACACTGGCCAAAACTTGTGGATAGCTGTGATACAATCTCGTGTTTGTGTGCAAGTTTTGCACCCCAAATAAACCAAAATCCGGTGCAGTGACAGTGGGAGTTTGCTGAGCTATCTGCAGAGTCTCCTGGCACCATATAATTAGATCTTCAAAGGAGCAGTTCCAAGAAAAGTGGAGAAGGGAGCGTGGCACAGAGCCAGCCTGCCATTGCTCAGGGCACCGCATTCCGCCTCTAGTACCATACACACACAATACTTGGGAATTACTTCTGCCAGCTTCCACCACTTTCAGGTCTCCATGCCAAGACTATTAACTATCTGCTGGCTTTTGAAAGTTTATTTTTGAAAAGCAGAAGCAAGAGAGACAAAATGCAGCGCCCAGTCATTGCCCATTTTCTGTTTGGCTGGCAAATTAATTTTTCTAAGGCAACAGCAAAGCCTCTGAAGAATAGAGGCTTCCCCTTTCTCTGCACGCTGACCTCCCACACAGACAAGCACTATCTCAAACTGCACAATTCATGAAAGGGAGTGAAAAGGGAAAAAGATGAGGAAAGGAAGCAATCCAGCAATCTACGCCAACAAAATAAAATATAGAGCCAAAGTCAGACCCTCCAAGGAGCGCAAAGCCTAAAAATATTTAATCTTTTTTGCTCCACTGACAGAACTCTATATAGCAAGAAACTCTACAACATTTGCCTCCCTAAGAATTAATGTTGATTTTGAGATTTTTCAGCCAAAATTTGCTTCCTTGCCTTGTCAGCTGTTTGTGAATAGATATTATATGTTTGTGTTCCCAGAGTAGCTGAAGTCTTCTCACCACGTATGCATTCTCTTGAATAAAAAGGAGAAATTCCCACTGGGATGATATTATATTTATAATTGGCATTAATGTGCTAATTTTGTAACTCACTGCTATTTTCCAACAGGAAGCAGCATAAGCTTTTAGCATGCTTTTCCAAGTAAAGCAAGACAACAAATTTATTTCCAATGGAGTCAGCCAAGCAATTGCAACAACATATTGTTATTTCAAAGCCCAAACACAACAATCATGGTGAAATTCTCTACTTGCAGCATTGTGATCCAGAGTTTTCCAGTCATTTCTGCTCCAAATAAATACACCTGACCAAACAAATTCTGAAACCCTTTAGAACTGTCACGAAAGCAATGCTGACTTCCAAAAAATTTGACTTAATGTTAAAAAGCATAGTCGCTGCATCATCCACTTCCTTCAAACTACTTGAGTGCATTATTATCCAAGTTCTATTTGCTCTCCTAAGGGAAGAGAGTACAGTTTCCTGTTTATCACCTAATAATTGCTAGCAAAATGTTTACTTCTAGGAAGAAAAAAATCCAAGCAACCTTTCTGAAGATGTTTTCAATAGAGCCAAGAAAACAGTACTTCTGTACATTATTAAAGAGTCTCTCATCAACACCAGGTGGCTACTGACTTCAAGGTGAGCCTCAGAGTGCATTCCACTGGATTTCACTCCTAACACTTCTATATCTATATTAAAACAGATAGAATATGTCCATGTTCAATTATTACACAGACATACTTCATAAGCAAATTGTAAGTGTTGAGAACTCCAGACTCAGATGCTAAAAATTCTCTGTGCAGTTCAAACTTCTTAGTTATGCAACTTAAGATAGACCAAGACCTCTTAGCATATGATCAAGATTCAAAAACTAGTTGTCAATTTTCCAACCTTGTGAGGTATGGTCAAGTGAATACACAAATTTAAACCTTGTATGTAATATAACAGAAATTTACTTAAAAACACACAACTGTAGAAAAGCATGTTTCTGTGGCAATAAATAGAGTATTTTTAAAACAGGAGGGGTGTTTTGCTTCTACAATCCAAGGTACTGTCATTGAAGGAAAACAAAAATTTTCTGTTTGACACCTCCAAGTTATACAGAGTAACTAAAAGAATCAGAAATGACATTAAAAGATGTCATGGCAAAATTCAAAATACAAATCCAAATTAGTTCTTCCCTTTCCATATTCCCCAATGTTAACTGCAACCTGCAAATTTTATTTCTGGGGAACAAGCATTCTGTGGGATGTTTAAGAAAGGTTTATTCTTGGCCCAGTAACAAGGGTTCTGGGACATTCTTGTTTTTGAAAGAAAATCTACCTACAGGAAAGAAAATCCAGGCAGCCAAGGGAGCAGGCAGTACCTCCTGCTGCTGCCCACAGAGGGAGATCCGGGGACCCCCTGAACCACCAATGGCAGTGATGGGGATTTGAAATTGGCAGGAATGATTCTGGAGTTCTGAACCCCGGACAACTCTGACACCTTGCTCTGCTCTGTGCTTTCTCAGCATAGTACACAGTTGAAAATTAAAACAAAGTGCACTAGACTCTGAAAACTTGTCCATCTCCTGACTGAGATGGATGCGATTGCAAACACCAAGCTGGTATAAACTAAGGCTAGTTGCAAGTACATAGGGAATGGAGACAGTAAGGGTGCTTTTATACAACTTAGTCTTCCCATCCTGTTCCCAATTTCCTTGACTTTGCAGGTTTTCACAAATTGTTTCTTTCATGGAGATGGAATTACCCAGCAGTCAAGTCTTTCTAAATATATCTTAACCTAATCAAATGCAATCAAAGGACAAGTTACTATGAAGCAAAACAGCTTAACACAGGAAAATTATTACTCTGTTATGCAAGTGCTACACATTTCCACATGGAAAAGTGGTGAAACAGCAACCAAAGGCAGCAGTTGGGATTTTTCTTTAATAAAGGGCTTGCAATGTTGCCTTTTGTTACCAAAATTTCCTGTCTTTCACATAACCGTTTCACAGTCACTCTACAATAAAAAGAGCTCATTTAAAAAGCATTTTAAAATGCATTGGCATTCCCCATATAGCCTAAAAGCAACTAAAGCAGCTGAAATAATGGCAATAGGCTGGTCTTTACCTAACAAATACTTTAGTATTAATAGATGGGGTTCACTGCCTCCATGTATTCTTAAAAATAGACAGCTTTTTTTACTGCAGATCAGACGTGTTCACTCACTTATACTTGCAGTCAAGAAAGTATCTAGTTTAGACAAAAACTACTAAATGTACTATGTATTTTTTAGCCACGGTGAGTAGACACCCACGATACCACAGAAAGTCTCTAGAAGACCTGAAAATGTTCTTGACAAAACTGGTATTCCACAATTTAAGGAACATAATAGCTTGTCTGTAAAATGCAAGAGCCCTGCCTCTAACTCTCAAGCACTAGAAAATAAAGCTGTAGAATCAGACAGGTGTTGTACAACATGAACACTGAAAGCTCCTTAGAAGATGGGACAAATTAGTAGTGTGAGTTATTTTATGCTATATCAGCTCTTAAAACATGAAGTTGTTTGAACAAATAGTCAAATCTGCACACCTGTTTTGATTATTTGTGGAGTTTTAAAAAGTAACAAATTCAAGGGCGGAAGATCTAATTTTCTATTAATGAGAAGAGAAAGTCCTGCTATTTTCAGATGAGCTGTGGAAATCAAACAGACAATTCCTCAAAGATTAAATCCTGTTTGATATACTCTATTACCATGAAACATCATACTGATAATTCTGAAGACTTAAACTCTCTGATTATTCAAAAGAAAAGGTGTAGTATCCCAGCAGCAGTCCTCAATCATAAGCTGGAAAGTTGAAATGTACAAAAAGAGAAGCTGGTTCATTATCTGCAGAGCATTAAGTCTCTGTTGCTTCAGGATTCACAACTGCTTGGAAACTTTTCTTTTTTTTTTTTTTTTTTTCCTTTTTTTTTGTGGTGGTATAAAAATGATTCTAGGTCTGTTCAGCAGGAAAGCACCAAGATTTCCTCCCACTCAAAGACTACAGTAACAGTATCCAGCTACAACTCCTCTGAAATGCAAGGAGACTATCCCTCCAAAAATACTATTCTCGTTACTGAGGGAAGAATAAAAACTGCAGCCTCAGGATCATCTGCTCAAAAGTTATAAAACTATAGAGGAGCCTGTATCATTGCTTGAGTCACACAGTGACAGACACACTCAAGCTGAGGCCACACTTTTACTGCCAAAATTGCCCAAT
>WAAE01049488.1:0-12782 GCA_013400495.1 Nicator chloris | reverse complement strand
TGGCTTTTATCCATAACAGCCTACTCAGGATGGAAAGAAGAAAGGATGGATGGACAGACTTGGTGGACGTTACCAATTTTTCCTGTCCAAAATCAACTCGCCTTATTTCCCCAACTACAGTGTAGTGTTCTGGGACACCAAATCTACCACCTAGCTATTCTGAAACTTTAACAGGGAATTCTCTTGTGGTTTGGCAAACTGGGTAACCATTTGGTTTAAGTAATTTAGTGTGTCTCTTGCTTATTATTTAGACTGTAGTTTGCAGTGCAGAAAGGACATAATCATAGAGATTGGTTTTGTTTTGGTGTTTTCTGTCTCTGTCGCTGACTTAAGGGAAAGGGATATAGTCTCCGAGCTTTTCCATGTGTAGCTGCTTAGATGTATGATTTTAAAGAGCACCGAACTTTCAGTCAGCTTCTGAACCAGAATATTAAATTATGTTTTCATATGTGTAGTGTTGACTCAGTTGATCATGGAACCCTATACACCATGTGGCTTTGTCAGGGTTGAGTTCTGTGAGTCTCAGAAAGGCTCCTTTGTTAATGCAATAACAAAATGTACTATAACATTGATTTCTTCTTTTGGTTGACTCTTGTGTAAGAGTAGTAATCCATTCTGCTGACTGCAGTAATTGTTTTGTATAAATGGCTGTATTCAAAGTGCAGCCTACATGATTAGTGTTAAGAGTATAAGCTTAGCTTTTGCAGGACTTGCAAGAAGGGCTTGCTGCTTCCACCTTCCCCCCTCCTTTTTTTTCGTAGGTGTAACAAAAGGTCTTTAATGTATAATGCACAGTGACTTGCACATCAAAAATGGAAAAAAAATCCCACAGTTCTTGCCAGATCACATTTTCTGTTTCTTGGCATGTAATTTGTTTTTTCCCCAGTGATTTCAACAGAAGCTAGGGTACTTCATATGAGGCTATCCTGGCATCTAATTGATTTTATGTATCAAGTACAGTATGCAAGCCAAGAAACATTCAAGAATAGAAATTTCTAAGTGTAGTGTTTAAATCCCCTTTCCATTGAAATGTTGTTGTTCTCATAAGATTTCTCACCCTTTTAGGGCAGTAGGTGACGTGAAGCAAAAATGCTTTGTCTTTCCTCAGCATCTGTAAAATTTAGCTTTTAGTTTTTTTCCCATCTAGTAATCAGTGTTTTGTGCAGTGGCAAGCTTGCTATTTTAAAATAAATTTTAAGAATACAAGGAAACATAAATGTAAACCAAAATGTATTGTACCAAAATGCTCTGTGATTGTTAATGTCTCCAGATGACAATGATACGTTAATTTGAATGGAAACCAGAAAAAACCCACACAACAAAAAATGAAAACAGACTTAAGAACTTTTACCAAAGTATGACACTAGCATGTCTAGATCTATAAACAACACATTTTTTGAATAGCACTGATTTTTTCAGACAGTAATTGGCATACTAGTGTTGTAAAGTTCTCTTATCTTGCTACTTTTCTAGAGTATTTTGCATTTTCAGAGGACAGCTTTGTTGAGCTGAACGTCTATGGAATAACAGGGCTTTTCCTTGAGGATTCATGACTAGCAGATAAATTTCATCACAAGATATTTATCACAGTTGCCCATTCCTCCAGGAAGATACCATGTCAAGGTTATTACTGCTTTTATAACCTTTCTTTATTTCCTGTGGGTTTTTATGATGTGTAAGGTACCAGTTTCCCACTGTTCCCATCCCCCTGTTCTATCACTTTGCAGTACATCATTTGATAGAAGTTTTCTGTAGGATGGCTGTTAAGTTGCAAGTCTAGAAAATACCATCTGAGAAGGATTTGTACAGTCTTAAGCTAAATCTGAAACTTCTGTTAGGATGCTGGCTATTTTTAAGGCCTTTTTCACCTCTTAGGTGAAGTTGAGAATATGTGTATTACTATAGGAAAGAATGAAATTAAACATGCTTTGCTAGCTAATGATTTGTTAGTCTTCCTAAATTACAGTATCAAATCCCACAAATGCACAGCTTCTTTTCTCTATATATTAATGCGTGTCGTGTTTTCCAGACAACTAATTCATTACAAATTTAACATTTCTAGATAGTTGAGGAGGAACTTCTGGTGCTAATAGGTATATCTGTCTTTCTGAACACTGGAAGACCTTTTTTCTTATTTTTGCAAACTGTCTGTTTTGAAAGAATGGAAAGAGATGTATCATTTTCCCTTGGAATGTTACTAGATGAGGTCTTTCTAGCCATCAGTGGTTGTTACCATAGAAACACACTCATGGGTTTGCTATTCCTGAAATGGATTCAATTCGAAATACATCTTTGGTTTTTTAAACTCCACCCTGAAATGTGTTTTGCACTCACTGAAGTGACTGCTTAATTTGGCAATTACCTGCATTCAGAGATACAAAACATTCTGTTTTTCCAGTGCAGAATAATACTAAAACTACCTTTCTCAATTTGTGGAATATCTTCATAAACATGCCTTTATTTGATTTCATTGCATAGATCAATTTGTATTTCTCAATGTCTTTGTTTTCTGTTGCTTTATTGTAATTTTTTATGCCTGAAACACATTTTCATGGCAGTTGCTCAGACTTTTAAGTCTTGATTTGTAGTTTTTCGCTTGAGAAGGCTGAATATTATACTTTACTTTGCCATTGATATTTTAAAATTTTTGTCTAGACTTTGGTTCTAAGCATACATGGTTTGGGGTTTGGGGTTTTTCTTTGTGTTATGGTTCTGTGGAGTGGGTGGGGTAGCGTGAACAGAGTTATAGTTTCTTGGGGTTTTTGCTTTTGCTTATTGGGGTTTTTTGTTATTTATTTGGTTGGTATTTTTTCCTGTTTTGTACTCTTCTTGTTGCAGTGGGGCCTGAAATCTGAAAGACAAATAGTAACAACAGATAAATTGTAGCCAGAATTGTTTTAGGTATGGTGGCAAAATTCTGAAGTGTTAAGTTCTCCATAAGTGGCAACATTAAGGTTTGATGAAATACTCCATGGAAATTACTTAAATTTTCAGGAAAATATATGGCTCGTTACCAAGAGAAAACCTGGGCTACTGAAAACCTCTCACAAGGAAAAAGGAGGAAGTTTTAGTACCAGTATTGCTTTCTAGTCAACATTCCTGAGAAACTTGACTGCTGCTTTTTATGACTTCTGTATAATTCTTCAGGTAGAACTGTAGCACTGACTGAGCATCTTACAGACTTTTTCAGTTCCTGGAAACGCAAAATGTACTGACTGCTTGTTGAGCTGTCTTTCAAGGTGAAAAGAAGCTAGGTGAGACTTGTTTCCAGGAAGGAAATTATGTATCATGGAAGACCAATTATGTATCCTGTTGTGCTCTAGTTAAAGTGTCAATGTGTTCAGTGTTAGGTATTAGTGTTCAGTATTTAGTATTTATTGTAGTTTGACAGTTTCCAACACTTTCTGGATTCCTGAACTTTTGTGGTTTGCATTTGTTCTTCAAATTTTTTTAGCTCTTATTGTTGTTTAAAGATTAAAGGTGTTTTGTTTTGGAGGGCTCTCAGCAAAACTAGATTCCTCAGTGGCTTCCTCTGCTTTCATCCTATTAAATTCCAAGAGACACCTTGCTTTTTAGCTAATTTGACCAAGTTAAGTAGGGCACTAATGTGGTATGAAGATACATGTACAGCTCTGTGTCTTGCTAACAGTGTGTTATTTATTCCAACTGGTAGTTGCTTTGCCTGGTGAAAAGGGAAATACTTTGCAGTATTACTGTGTTGTGTCAGTTGACCTACAAGTAAATTTTTAACATGCTTGCTTTTTTACTTTCTATGAACCGTGTATTAATTCCTGTTCCCAAGAAGGAAGAGCAAGGACAAACACTGGAAAGAAATGTTGTTTAAGTTGAAAAAGCTGTTAGTAATGATGCTTCACACTTTGCTTGCAGGTTGTTTGCATCCGTTCTACATGGAATGCTCTGTCACCAAAGCTGAGTTGTGATCCAAGACCACTTATTTTAAAAGCACTGAATGAATTGTTTTCCCTGGTTCCCTCATTAACAGTGAATACAAATGAATTTGAGGTATGTACTTACGGACTGAGTCTTTTTTTAGTATGTCTTTGTGTATAACTTTTACGTAAGTCTGCTTGATTCTGATAAAATTGGATGCACTGCCTAGTTCAGATTTGTCAAATGCATGTTTCATACAGTTTTACAGTTTTTACTTGCATTAGTGAGTCCTGGGAGAGAGATGGGAAATTCCAGTGCAAGGTTAAACCATGATTTCCCTCTCACAGAATGTGGGGACATGTGAATATATCTGGAGATCAAAGCTGCACCCCTTCCACTTTCTAGCTCAAAGTATGTTGATGTGGCAGTAAGTTGTTTCAGGTAACTGCCTCTATTTCAACTGCTTGTTTTGTCAAAGAAAACATAAATTATTATTTCCGTTGCTTTTCTAGAAATTCAAAGCTCAAGTTATTAGCTTCCTTTGGAACAATACACAGAATGAGGTAAGTGATATAATTGAAAACATTGATTTCTGATGTCAGCAACAGGATATTAAGTTTTGTACTTTTCTGTCAAGACAGTGTCAGTAATCTCATCTAATAGGGTTTTGTTCCTGATGTTTAATGCTTTCTGAAGCAATGTACTACACATAAAAGGTGGTAACTGAAGGTTCTAACTTCTGCCATTTCCGAGAATTACAAACAAGCTCTACACTAGTATGTCCTCACCTCGAGTCCTGGGGGCAGTTTTGGGCACCACAGTATAAGACATTAAACTGTTAGAAAGCATACAAAGAACAGCCACAAAGATGGCAAAGGGCCTTGAGGGGAAGCTGTATGAGGAGTGGCTGAGGTCACTAGGTCTGTTCAGGCTGGAGGAGACTGAGGGGAGACCTCAGTGCGGTCTGCAACTTCCTCACAAGGGGAAGAGGAGGGGCAGATGCTGATCTCTGCTCTGTGGTAACCAGTGGTGACCTGAGGGAGTGGCCTGAAGCTGTGCCAGGGGATGTTTAGGATGTATATTTGGAAAAGGTTCTTCCCCCAGAGGGTGGGTGGGCACTGGAACAGCTCCCCAGGGCAGTGGTCACAGCACCAGCCTGAGGGAGTTCAGGAAGTGTTTGGACAGTGCTCTCAGGCACATGGTGTGACTCGTGGGGATGTCCTGTGCAGGCCCAGGAGTTGGACCCAGTAATCCCTTAGGGTGCCTTTCAACTGAGCATATTCTGTGATTCCATGAAACTAGTTCAACTTCCTCTGGAAGATTTCAGCCTTGACATGGTGAAGCATTCTCAACAAAGATGCTGCTATGACAGCTAACGCAATTCATTTGTGGAGTATTGTAATGCAGTGGGAATGTTGGACTATCATCACCGTGGAGCTGGTGGGAGTAGTGTATTTTAGTTTAAGACTAAGACTTCTATCAGCCTATTTCAGTGAATTTTTCAGCCCTATTATTAATCCCAGATGACAACTAAATGCCATACAGCCACTTGTTCACTCCCTTTCCTTGTGGTGGGATAGGGAGGAGAACTGGAAAAAGGTAAACCCCATGGACTGAGACAAGAACAGGTTAATAAGTGAAATAAAGTAACTGTATAATAATAATAACAACAAAAATAGCAGTAACAATAGTAAAGAAAGAGGATATAACAAAAAGACAAAGAGGAATAAAACTTAATTACAAACAAGTTTTGCACAATATAGTGGCTCACCATCCACTGAGGGATGCCCAGTCCATCCTGGAGCGATAATGGGTACCTGAGTTTATATACTAGGTGTAAAGTTCTGTGGTCAGGAATATCCCTTTGGTCATTTCAGGTTATCTGTCTTGGCCATGTTCCCTCTGAGCATCTAGTGCACCTGCACACTGGCACAGGAAGCTGAAAAGTCTTTGATTTAGAGTAAGCACTTCTTAGCAACAACTAAAACATCAATATATTATCAACATTATTCTCATAGCTTGGATATATTTACCTGAAGTAGAATGCTCAGAATGCTTGTTTCCAAGCCTAGGTAATTTGTTTTGCTACTTTGCATTGTGTATATAAAAAGTAAGCGATTGAGAGGATGCCTCAGGAAAATATTGTTCAACACTTTTTCAGCATTCAGTGGTTACTTGATAAGCTCTTGATAAGTATGTGGAGTTTCCGGTAGATAGCAGTGCTATATGCTGTGTTTGTGATTTTCTTTTTCTTCTTGTTAATTTTCTAGGATGTCCTTGTAGCCATTTCAGCCTATAAATCTCTCTCGTCGTTTGACTCTGAAGAACATACAATTCTTCATCTTCCTGGACAGGTAGCCAGATATGTTATATGTTTGATAGTAAACACATCTGACACTTCTATCTGACGTGGGTTATATCCTGTTGAAAGGGAAACCAGTCCTTGTGCCTTCTCTGCCAGAAATTCAGAAAAGCCTCCTGAAGGAATACAAGCTCCTGCTGGTGACATGAGATGATGTCATGTGTGATTGGTATAGCTAAGTCTTGTGAGCAGGGAAAGGCACAAATGAAACTTAGGTCTAAGCAGTCAGAAGGTAGTTTTTCTTAATTTGTTATTAAATTAGCAGCTTGTTTTTGGGCAGCTGATTTACATTTTATGCTCCTCTCTTAGTGCTTGCACTTGAGTCTTGACACTAATCAGCTCTTGTGATTGCTGTTTCTTTCATTTCAGTCACTTGTGGATAAGGCTTTTTGTTCCCAGGACAAGCAAGTCAGTTTGAAAAGTAGGTGCAGGTCTTGGAATTAAGCTGAAAAGTTTTCCTGTGTTTCTGTTGTGAACTTTTACAGCATGACATTTTGCTTTTTGTCAGAAAGGAGTTGAGGTACTTACTAAAAGACTTTTTAAGTATGCAGAGGGCTGTTAAACTCTGAAACTTTTGATTAGGTGAATCAGTAACCTAACAAAATTAAAGAGTACAGAGAGATGAACATAAGGTCATCTATGTGACTTTTTTTTTACATTGTATGAGAGACTAGGCAGTACTTAGTTATCCACTGGTACTCTATGAAATGGTGACTCCTACGGCTCTGTAGTAAAGGTTTTATTTACTGCTTTATTATATGATAGGCTCCATTTGTGTGTTGTAACTGGCTGTTCTGAAAAGGCTGGAATATGCGACTTTAAAATTGGAAAACATACTTTATATAAATCAATGAGAAGAGTTCAGCATAAACCTTACAAATGAAAAATGTGTTTTACATAGAAGACCACAAGCTAGAAAAAGGGAAATACATAAACTCTGCTTCAAGATTAAATCTTTCACAGTAGTACATAGTTCTGTTTATTAGTGCAGTTATTTTACAGTCATATTACTGATGTAGTACTTAAAAGTGAGTAAATATGTTTTAATTGAAAGCAATGTAAATATGTTGGAGCTTTTCAAATTCCAAAAACTAATTTGTAAAAGTAGTGTCTAGCAAAAATGTTTTATTTATATTAAAGTACCAGTATAAAACATTGTTAAGCTGAAGAAGAGTCACAGTGAAGGTAGAGTTTATGAATATTGGTTCAGCTGTAAGCATCAAGATTAATTTTATTATTACAGATACATATTTACACACACTGTGATTTTTACCAACCAATGTTGCCTTTCAGTCAGGTAGAAGAAAATCTTTTGTTCATTAAGCTTCAAATTTATGAAATGGAGTGAAAATAATGAAATGGGGAACTTCTCATATTTAGTTGTATTTTTCACACTTGGAGTCATGAATGGTAATGAGGACTTGGGATTTTTGTGCTGACATTTAATTTTTTTCGAATCTTCCAGGCACGACCAGAAGTTGACTCACTGGAAGAGATAGACATGAATGAAGATGAAGAGGATCACGAGGCAAATCTACTTGTTCCAGGTTCTTCATATATCAAGCTGTTGTCTCTAACACCAGCTGCTGTTTTAGGAGGTATAATATATCCAGTGTTTGAGGTCATTTTGCAGGTAGGGAATCACAGTGACTGTACAGACCTGTGGCTCTTCTAGAATGGAGTGTCACATTAAAGTACAGCCTTTCTTTTTTTCGTTAACAAATTATGGGGAAAAATGTTTATAATTAAAAATTATTTACCTGTCCTAAAGGGAAAGCCAGTTCATTTTTATTTACTTCAAATACTCATTGTTTCATCACGTCGTGACTTCCGTAGGGAGAACTGAACAGGTGTTTCTAAAGGCAACTTTGTATTTTAGCCCAGGACAGATTGAAGTAAAATAAATTTACATTTATTGTTTTGTAAACAGAGTATTAATGGTTTGAAAACAATGCTCTACACAAAGTCTGCTTAATTGATTAAGATATCGGTGCTATGCTTAATGCCTAATTATAGTGATGCATATTGATACTGAAGTATGCTTCAACAGGTGGTCTCTGGTTGATAGACTTGTTCTGAAACCTGTGCAGTTGAATTACCTTTAGTACTTGAGGTTTTTTTGCCGTTCACTTGATTACTTTCAGCAATGCTCATTATCTTACAAGATTTGAGATATTATGCCAGGATAGACACAGTTATTTCGTTCTTTGTAGAATACATGGCATCTTCATGTGTGATTACAGGCTGTAAACATTACCATGAGATGGTAGGTGGTGTTGTGTAGTATTTTCCCCCAGTGGGGGTTTCTGAAAGAACCCATTTGTCAAACTCTGCATGCGCTGGCATCTGGAGTGTGTGCAGCCTAACCCAGAGAGTCCTAACAACTAAGTCCTGGAAGCTTTGGCAGGGAGAATGACATAACCCAGTTCAATTAAAGAGAATGATGTATCTTGACAGAAAATTCAACCTGTGTAATGAATGCTGAGATAGCCAACTTTCTAGGAAGATGGGAAACCAAAATTGAATTTAAAGTGAACAGACTGGATTCAGAGATGCACCAATCAGAGAATGGTATCAAAATAGTTGAACCCAAACATTCACTGAGCAGTTTCTCCCTCAGAGGTGTCTTCTAACATTGTTAGTTAACACAGAATCCAGAACACTTGAGCAAAACCTTTAGTGGCTGGCTGGAGTTGTTGTTGAGAGTGAATTGCTTCACCAAAAGAGTATGAAACTGGATTAATGAGGCAATGTCCAGGAGAGGCCAAAAGCCACAGAGTCCCTGTTCCACGGGAGCTGAATCTGTGTCATCTCATTTGCTGGAATTCTAATGATACATGTTACTAAGATTACTAACATGTAACTACTTACATGAAGCATTAGAAAGTGGAGCTTTAGGTAGTATTTTATTTTGAACTCCTTTAAAACTGGTTTGTCACATCAGTTTTCATATTGTTTCTATGTGTTAAATTCCCCGAATATCAGAAGAGGTATGACAAGATATTTCTATATTTTGATAGTTTTTCATTCTGGGGCCCTGAGACTCTTCTCAAACCTGGTAGTCAGAGAATTAAAAATAATGCATAGAAACTATAAGCTTGATATTGTTGTTGTTGCTCCTAGTAATAGTATTACTATCCTTACTGCAAAGGAGATGGTGATAATGATATATAACGATAGTAACAACAACTAATAAAAATACTGCTCATGCGATGCTAGTTATGTTTGTTTACCCTCAGATTGATTTCAATCACTGAAATGCTGTATTTCTAGTATTTGCTGCACATCTAGTTGTTTCACCATATTTATCCAGATTTTGTAGTTTGAGTTATATTTGTCAGTATAGAGCCTTGGCTTGTCTCCTGCCTGAAGAATTGCTTCTGAATGGCTTATATTTATGTCTTTTGGCATAACTGGAGAATGCAGTAATATGACAGCAGTTGATAAGGGATCTCTATCAATGTGAATGGTTTCCAGCAGAGAAATAGTTCCCTCTTTCAGCAAATTTGTTCCCTGTTGTAGCCATCCTAAACAAAAGACTTTTTGTAAAAAGTCTAAACAAGGTAGGTAGATAGTGTTTTCATGTCAACAAATACGTACTCCTCCAACAAAACCGAAATGTTGAGGGTTGAGAACAAAGAGTTTCAGTCTATATCACTGCAGAGAAAATTGCTGACTGCATTCTTCTTTTGTTTGAAGGATATTGGCATTACAGGTGGAGGAAAAAAATCCCAAGATGCAGGTGCCCTTCCTGACATGCTACAAAAACATGATTTAGACTCTGCTGTGTGTCCTTCTGTCAAAGATGTGCTGTTGTTACTGTTACTTTTGTAGCAATCAGAGAAGGCAATCAACAGCTCATGGAATAGCTAATGCTGTATTTCTTTCCAACCTTAAATATAACTGTGAGTTTTGAATAAAGTAGCTTTGTACTGGAAGTTAGTCACATTTTTTGTTTTTAGCAAGTTCACATGATTTTCAGCAATGCTGTTTGCAACTTCATAAACACTACAGCTCAAGGAAAAAAACTCCAGATATAAACCTCCTTCCCATGCTACAACGTTAGATTTAGACTGCTGCTCCATTATGAAGTGGAAAAGAAGTACTGGTGTCATTCTGGGCTTTCTAGGGTTAGTTTTGTTTTTGAATCATCAGCCTCTCACAGTCCCTTTCCTCTCGCTTCATTGCATTGCACTTCATCAAGCATTTGAAGAGTTTGCAACATCACTTGTGAAACAGGAGATGACCAACATGCCCCGTGCTGTGTATCATTCTGCCTTGAGAGGAGGGACCACACGCTCAGACCGCGGGAAGACAGTGGCAGGTGTTCCAAATTTCTTGCTGAAAATGTATGAGAGGAACAAGCAACCAGGCATGACACCAGGCCTTGCAGGTAAGCTGTCGCTTTCTTGAAGTAGACAAGTATGCGTGTTTTGACCCAAAGATTTCTATGAATTTGAAGGTGAATCAACTTCAGAAGCTATCTTTTATACCCCTTAAATATGCTTGCATATTCTTTTGAATTGTTGGCTTTATTAAGTTAACCTTACTTTGCCTTGGGTTCTCCCTTGACTCTGTGTGAGTGTTGGCATTGACCTTTGTGTTCCCCTTCCCTCCCTCTTTCAGCTGGCATGTTACTGTGTTTCGACCTCCCAGTCCACATGGGCAAGGATGGCAAGCCTATTAATCGATTTCTGGCCAGCAGGGGCCGCAATTTCCAGCAAATGTTGGTCGCCCTCATTCACGAGGTAAGTTGATGCTGGCTGTTCTTCACTTTTCAGAACTATTCCACCTTCTCCCCTGCTTTACTATCTCTTTTGTTTACGCTCATTGGGTGTTGGTATCAGCTAGTGATGGCATGAATATATCATAATTAACTGAAGTTGTGAGCGACAGATAGGATCATAGAATCATCAAGTCCGATCAATAGCCTACCACCGTGGTCACCCACCCTCACTAGCTTGAACTTAACATGTAAATATTTTTTTTTAAAGTGTTCACTGGTGAAATGCCTCTTCTGAAAATCAGAAGAATAAAGAGGTGACCTTTGCCTTTTCTGCCTTCAAGACTGCTGTACATATATGCCTGAATACCTGTCACATGTAAGCAGTTGTAGGTGAATAGCAGGCCTGCGATGGGGCTCTGTGGGGAAACAATATCTACACCTTGGAAGACTTGGCTTTTTTTTCTGTCTCTTAAATATTTCAGCTCCTTGAGCTATTAGGCTTGTGCCACCAAAACCATGCAGTTACCTTTGGTGTGGTTTTAGAAAAATAGCATGAAATAAGCCTTCACTTGGCTTATGGAAATCATTATGGAAAATAAAGTAATGAAGTCTGTCAGAGCATTTTGAATTATGGTACTTTTGAATATCAAAGTTCATCTTTGAAAATTTTGGACAACAGTAAAAAAAATTAACAGTGTTAAGTAAGTGTTCCTTTCCAACTTTATGCCAATGGGAGCAGCTTTTAACACAAGTGAAAGTGTGTTAAACTCTTTAAAAGTTTGTAAAATAATTCTATTAATACAGTCATTTTGTATTTCTGTAGGAGCTACTTACATGCATCTCAAGGGCTGATCTGGGTCCTGATTTTGTTTTGTGACTGTCACGCAGATGATGAGGCATATCTGCTGTGAAGTTCTTCTATGATGCTACTAAAATCACTGATATCAAACACTCAGTTATGAAATAAGTATAGCACAAGGTTTGAGTGGGAAGGTTGTGTGCGCAGAGTTTGGAGAGTTTTCTGTGTACAAACTGAAAGTATGACACTAGAACTCAGGCGTGTGCCATGGGGATAATTTATGGGGACTATGTTCTGATCCTGTGGTGCACCTTCATTGGTCCCTCTGGGCTTTGCTTTCAGGTCCTGCTTCAGCATGTTCACACTGTGTTTGTATTGGTTAACTCCCTCAATCTTTCTGGGGCAAGCAAACCAGTTTTCTTTCTAAGACACCTGTCTGCAGCATAGTTTGCCTGAAGTTTCCAGTCAAATGATGTAAATGTGTGCCATGGTCAAGTTGGCTGCTTCTAGCTAGTACAGTCTTCTAGCTCTGTACCATCTCTCAAACACTTCCATGTGCTAGTATACACATATAACTTCTGCTTTCCATATAACATCTTAATAATTTTGGTCCTTCAGGACTGAAGAGGCACAAAAAATAATAATCAAGTCTTATGGCCACAGACACAGCACATGGATCTCGGTGGAAGTTAGGCCAGGTATACAAGGGCAAAAGCCAGTCTGCACCACTTGGACTGGAGTATAGAAGCTCTGGCTCTGTATCGTGAAGTCAGTGTGATCCTGAAGTAGTTTGGATGTCAAGTTCTTCTCAAACTAGAAGAATTTTAAAAACCCACCCTTGAACACAGATCTCAAAATACCAAACCATGTATGCAAATGTAATAGATGTTTTCCATCTTGACATCTTTGCTGCTTAAGAATGAAAGCAGAAACTGGAGATAATACCCCTCATTATCACAGGAGTGTAAATTAATGAATGTTTTCTAAGTATTTGGAAGGTCCAG
>WAAE01049474.1:0-13535 GCA_013400495.1 Nicator chloris | reverse complement strand
TTTGTGCAGTGGGTGATGGAATTTTACTGGCGTCTACAAATAATTGCAAGCAGGCCCAAATTTCAAGCATGATGAGGGACAAAAATTATGGTCTTATGCTTAAAGTTTCTGTAGGAGGCCTCAGCAAAGCTCGGTTGAATCTTTCATTTTGTCACAGGATTTCTGTGTGACCTTGGCCAATTTAGTTTGGCCTGGGCTCTCAGAGGATGCAATAACATAAAAATCTTTGGAGCCTGTGGGAACGAGGTACCTCAAATGCCAGGTCCTACCCATGAGTGCTAATTACTGCTGGATTTTATCTGCCAGTTGTTTGCTTACCCAGGGATAACTGGGAGATCTTCCCGCAGTTCTTCAGAGGCCGTTTCAAATCTGACACTCTCAACTATATATTTTTTAGGTGCCATCCAAAATTCTTCCACTGTTAAGCTCTTCTTGCAAGCCACTTATCAATATCTTAAAGGGTGTACATGCTAATTAAACCAAAATGGCCCTTTTCTCCAATTAGTCCTTCAGTTTTGGCTTCTGACAGTGAACTCGTAAATCTAGAGCTAAGTGGATGATGTGTACTGCACAATTAGGTAAAAAAAGTGTGGTTTTATCTCTCTATATATATACCTACATAATTCCCTATGCCTGTATAGCTACCTAATACATACCCATATATATATCAGTGAGTTATATATATAATTCAGCAAGTTATGTACATCAGTGAGGGACTATGATTGCAGCTCTGGGCCTTCCTGACACAGCACACTTCTCTGGTTAATTTAGACATTCATAGCATGTAAGAAGTTGCCTCATTACAACAGCAACTACAAAAGTTTCCCAGGCAATCTGTTCCAAATACAGTCAAACACTGGGATAAGACCTCTTGAATTTTTATCCCTGGAGTTTTTTTAAAGTTACATGTAAAAAACTTCTACTGGGAAAGAAATTAACAAGTTATGCCTGTATTAGTAAAACTGTGATTCATGGACAGCAGTGGGTCGTTAGGCACCAATAAACAGTCTTAGCTGATGACTATACGCAGCATGTGGTGGGAAGCCATAAAACAATAGAATTAGATTTATCTAATTCCAAAGAACTAATTTGCTGAGTTTGGCTTCTTTATCTTTATTATTTCATATGGTTGCCATTTGAATTTCTTTATTTTTTGTGAAACTTGTTTTCTTGTATGAGGATCTTGCAGAGTCCACGGTAATATGTTTTTACTTTGAATGTGTGCTTGTTCATTTGGTTGTTTGCTTTGGATAATTACATCCCTCCTGCCATATCATTCCCTTTTGTAAACTATGGGAGTTACTAATGCGGCATGATTTGCAAATTCAGATTATTCTAAATGAATATGCTATTTGAAATTCGCTTCATGCAGATTCAAGCATCCAAGTTTATAATATGCTTTTGCATTCATGCCAATAAAGATCAAATTTGAATGTTCAAAAAAAAAAAAAAAACAAAAAAACAAACCCACCAAAAGTGAAGATAAAAGGCCGTTTCTTCAATTCTTCCATCTGATTGGAGCCTTTTATTTTGATCCTAAGGGACAGCTGTGTCTGATCTTGCCCAAGTTTTATGGTTCTTACATGATTTCTCTTGTTAAGGGGTTTGAAACTGTCAAAGGTGATACTCCAGCCCTCCCAGCTTGGTTAAGGCAAGCTCTAGAATGCTAAAAAATTTGAACATAGAATCACTAACTTGCTATTCTGACCCAATTTAAAATTTAAAAATTCAAGGTAAAACTCAAGAAAGTGAAAAATAATATTTCATCTATGTATTTTTGTTCTCCCAGAACATATGTGGCATCGTATTTACTATGAAAGTCAAAAGGAAATTCGTCTTCAACCCAGCAGGTTAAGAGAATATCCTGGGCACCACTGATGATATCAGCCATCATTTCTGCCCCAGCAGAAGTTTTCCTTGGGTTCTTAGGAAGGTGTAGGATATTTGGGTTGAAGGGGAATCTCTCGTGACCCCTGCGAGGCAGTAAACATACAGGGTGCAACCTGTCAAAGTCAGGGGTTGGAATGTTATGAATTCAGTCACCTGATGCCTCATTTGTCAGAACATGTAAATATTGAGACTCAAAATTTAAGCAACTGGTACACTGCCTACTGTGTTTGAAAATATGGAATGTATTCCACTGCAAATTTTCCGGAAAGCATGAAAGTACCAACAGTTAATAAAGTCCCGAAGGAAGTCTTGTCCAGTGAATGGTTTTAGGAAATTGTAAAAAATCCCAGGAGGAACTGCAGAGAGAGTCATTAACATAATGATGATGCACTTTTCTCACATTCAAGAATGGACCCAACAGGGATTCTTGATGTCACAGACACATCGTAGTGATATCTCTATATTAAAACATTTTGAGTGGAAACTTACAGACTGTACCTAAATTGTCTTGTTCAATACCAAAGTTGGGAAAAGTTTCCACATAACTTGTGTTTTTGCTCAGAATCATGATACTGCTTTCCATACCCTCTCAGCCCTTTTCTATTCCTTGTAACTCACCTGTCATCTCACTGCTTTACCCAATTGTCTAGACATCACAGAGCACTAGAAATGGTTTTTTTGGCACTCCTAATGTATTTGCATCAAACCCCACACAATCAGATCAGGGAATTCTGGGGCTTTCTCTGTGTCCTAGAAGAGAATATAATAGATGAACCTCAAGAGAGCCAAAATAGGATGATAGATACATTCTCAAGACAGAAAAATATATTATAATTGGATGAAGACCAAACTAAAATGACCTGTGACATAGCCAGTGTTATGCCTCCAGGTCTTGATTTCCCAAATCACGCAGGCTGGGAAGGTGGCCAGGCCCAGCATGTATTCAGTCCTGCTGGGTTGCCTGGGTTTTTGTCCTTCTGTGAAAATCAGTTCACAGAAGGGAAGGAAGAGAGTGAAAGTACTGGTACAAATTCAGATCTTGTTCCTACTTAGAGGCAAACCACAGTTGAGATGTACATCCTTACCCAAAGCCCAGAAGTGTTCCCAGGCTACCTTGTAGAGACAGAGAATGTTTGAATGTAGAATTAATAGAAAAGGCCTAATGTCACCAGCAACAGTCTTTATAATCCATACACACAAATAACTACAATGCACTGGTGCATACTCTAAAAATAAGAATTCCTAAAATACACGGCCAGTGGATGTATTATAATCTCTGAAATAATGCTGGCTAGGGCACTTCTTGGCTTTGATCCTGTTCCAAGTCAGGGAACACGTATTTCTGCAGACAAAACAGAAAGCATCTAATCTTCATTTACAGATCTTCACCGAGTGAGAATCTGTAGGAACCATAAACTTCTCGGTTGATTAATTAGACTCATTGTGTGCTTTTAGACCTTATTGCTTACGTGAGTTGGTTTGAGAAAGCAGAGTTACACAAGTAGACAGAAAGGGACTGACCATCATGAAACATGTTTTCTTTTTCTCCATACCATTCCCCCATCTTTCCCCTTCCATATCAGAAGCCCCTCAGCTCAGAAAGAGATTCTCAAGTGTCTTGGACCCAATGCACAGGCATACCATCAGGTCCAATATTAACATTTAAACACTGAATTGTCACTTCTCTCTTTCCTGAAAGTATTTATCCCCTGAGCTGCTAAGATAATAATGCAAGCAAACAATAAACCATTTAAGGAAATAAAATAAAATGAAAGCAATTATCTGATTAAGTAAATTTAAAGCAAACTCTTAATCAAAGGATTTCAGCCTTCTACTTTTATAAACTCATTGGTTACCTATAAATTATCTTATTTTAATAGCCACTCACCTTGGTACCTTAATTTAGTTTTTTGGTTTTATTTTAGAGTCCCATGATTCTGGATTTGTGATTGACTTTTTTTGGTTGTATGGAGATTTTTCCCCAGACAATGCAGCTCAGAAGTTTTCATGCATCTCCTTGACAGATACAAACATTATTCCCATTGTGTCTTTACTGAATAAAATATTTAAAGTGCAGAGCTAGCACTGGAGGATTGCCTGTTCATTCTAAATGAACTTTCTGATATCAAATGTAGAACTAGGGGGAACAGAGCACCAGTAATGAAGTGAAATACAAGGTTAAGTATTGGAAATTAATTAGTGAGTTCATCAACAACAACTCTTTGATGGTCTGAACTGCTTCCAGAAAGATAAGGAGAGAACAATTTGAGAAAACAACTGTTTGAGAAAACAATTAAATCCCATCCCATACTTGCATAGAATTATTTTATATTCACATGCAAATCCTAAGACATGGATACACTCAAAATACTAATGCCCTGTATATGCACAGACTCTTTCTGCTCTTGTTAACATCACTATGAATCAGAGGTAAATTAACAAGAGGTCTACAATACAAAATTGACAAGAGGTCTACTGCCATGATGCTGAGGAAATTCAGACCATGTATCTGTGACTTTCATAATCTGTATTATCAGCAGTAGCATATTTGCTACCTACAGATCTTCATTGTTTCGGATATTGCACAAACACATGACCAAACTCGGAATCTTTACCAGCAGGAGTTGCTCACCCATGCAGTAGAGTACCCATCATCTTTCTAAATGACCCCATCTAGATTCACTTTCATTGTATATTTCATTGTACATCAACGCGAGTCCATTGTAGTTTTCGAGAATTTACACGATAAGCTCCATTCCTGCCATGCTACTTAGTGGCAAAGGACAGGGATTCGAATAGAAATCCTCCATGGGTGTTCAGGAAAGAGTAGTCAGCACAGAGCAAGCAGGACCAGATCCTTTCTTCTGCTCTCCAGCTAAACCTTTTGGCTCAACCCACTGACCAAGCAGGCAGGCAGACAACACGCGTGGATTGGTGCCTGTTAGCATTGCTTCCAGGCTGTTCTGCCCTTCACCTTTATCTAGGATCCCAATAAGGATAACACTGAGATACTGGAGTTTGAAGAAGCTGGGATCTTTGTCATCATGATGATCCCTGCTATTGAGGGACAGGAATCCCAGCAGGAGTTACTGCTGCTGCAGGCAAATGCTGGCAATGCTGGCTGTGTGCCTGGGGCAGCACACGTTCCTACAGAGCCCCTGCCACAGCCCTCACCACAGAGCAGCAGAAGCCTCACCCACCAGGTTCCCATGTGCACAGAAGTCACTGGGAGTTTACTGCCCAGCTGGTTTTCATCTCTTGATTTGAAATGAAGCAGAGACTCATTGGAGTCACCTTTTTTGCTGCCTGCTATTCTACACCAGTTTGCATTTCTTCCCTAGGATGGGACCAGTGTTTCACTGACTCACCTCACTGGTGCCACTCAGGTAGCACGGGCTGGGATGTGAGCAGAGGATGGTCTTAAAATTCTTCCTTTCAGTGAATAATGGGCTGTAGAAAAGAGTTTATTGTTTCTGAGATAATGCTATGTGATGACTAAATCTGGTGAGGAAATGGCCATCCAAGCATTACTGTAATAATACAAGCACTCATTTATTTATCCTTTGATGAGGTTCCAAAGAGCCTAATCAAGTTAGAGACTCTTTATTGTTACTTTTCTTGGGCAGGATTTTGACAACTTATTTGATGTTTAAAGTAGAATATTTTTAGCTATTAGTTTGATCTTTATTTTATATTTTTTGACTCAGTAAAATATGAGACTGACTATAGCCACATGCTCGTGATCTGCAGTAAATACTGAAAAAAATGTACAGTTTTCTCACACCCTCTTCATGCTGAATAATCAAGATGGGAGATTGTATCTATGGGTAAGACTGAGTAGGTTCAAGAGTTTAAGTTGAGTCTCTGGTCTAATTTCCCAGTCAAAATTCACTATATATTCAGTATGAAGTAGTATGCACCAGCAGGAGAGGATTACAACATGAGGAATTAAGTGTCTCAATTAACAAATAGCAGGAATCCTCTCCACCTTGTTCATCTTTTTTTCCCAGTGCCACAGAACATTCCTCTAGGAATCAGAATTAGAGACCTAGACTCTGGGAATCAGAAGAAACTGGTACTGCACATAAAAAAGGGATTTGGGGTCAATTTCAAAGGAGTGGAGGTGATCCACATGGCTTCTTCCCTTTCCAGAGGAAATCAGTTGAAGGCAGCCTAACATAAGTCACAAAAATTTACTCATTACTCTGGCTATTAAAAAAGATCAGTAATACTAGAGAAAAAAAAAAATCCTGAACAATTACATCTCTGAATTGCAAAGGTGCCTCTGATCAGTGCCCTCAGGCACTGTCCCTGTAAGGCAGTGTCACCCTTTTATGTATATTTCGTGAAAATATGTGTAGCTTGAAGCTTTACCCCCCTTCATATATTAAAAAAAATATTTTTGCATGACTGTATCAGTAAAGTCAATTTGGATCCAGTTTCCTGAATTCTCCCACTATTCCTTATTTGATTCCCAGCAAACAGCCTCTCAGACCACCTCAGGTGCCAAAACTTCCTAACATATTTCAGTGGACTGATCAATAGGGTTGTTTTTTCGTTTTTGTGGTTTGTTTTTTTTTCCCTTCCTGGTCACACAAGTTGCACAAGGTGAAAAAAAGAAAGCCACTGAATTAATATTTATTTTGTAACATAAAAAAGCCCAACACTATCTACAAATGTTATAATTAATTGGGATTAATTTCATGTGCAAAGTTTGGCTCTGAAGGTGTTGATGGAGTAATACATCAAAGAGGCTTCACCTCTGTAAAAAATCAATGCTAAAGTAACCTTGATTACTGTCTCTGTTGATGTCACACATAACACTAATCAGTCATCGTTTGCACTGAGCACTATCATGAACAAATATTATTTGTTCTCTTATTGGCATTTTTGAGACCCTGGGAAAAAATTCAGTGTAACTCTCTAAGAGGAGGTTTTCACCTTAGGGAAATTGTACAGATTGTTCAGGAGCACATGGTCCAAGAGAAAAATTGAATTAATCTGAAAATCGAAAATAAGGATTCATACACCGCTACGGCATAAGGGGGCACTTGCCTTACTCTTTCTTTTCATCCTTCCCTGCTTCTTCTCTCATTTAATCCTTAATCTTTTTCTCTTCTATTTCTCTCTCTATCTCACTCTGCTTTTCTTCCCTTTTTCTTTCCCTTTCTTGCCTTTTCTCCTCACTTTCTCACCCCCAACTCAGGACTAGAAAGTATATTTGACAGTGGCAGATTTCTGGAGGGAATGCTTTGCAATACAAGCAGGGGATCTCTAGAGATGCTGGGTCTGAAATACCTGACCTGTGAGGTATCTAAGCCTAATACAACCAAGGAAAATATCAAAGTGAAAGCACCCAGCTCACCTTTAATAAGGCTTGCTATCGATTTTTGTGATTGCTCCTTTTATTCTTCAGAGCAAGCAAACATCTGCCACCCTGCTCTTGCTCTGCTATCCCCTCCTTTTTGATTATTCTTATTACTTTTCAGGCCCTCAGGAGTCCCTCCTCTCACCCTTCAAGTTCCTGTAACTGATTCAATCCCATTTATTTCAGCGCGGCAAGTTCATGCCGCTTCAAGCACACCCCGAAAACAATTTCTGTATTCATATTGGCTCCAGGGAATCTTGGATCAAGCTTTCAAGTATTAGCAAGGATGAGTTCACATCTTACCTGGGCACTCCACAAGGTGCCTCTTGACTGAGGTTGTACTGAAGTGGCAGCCCTCCCTCCCTAGCCCTGCAAGTTTTGGCGGGCAGCTGGGACTGGCACCAGGGCTGAACACTCGTGATGGCATGAACCCTCTTTGGAGTTTGTCCCAGCCCACAGTCCTTCTCCCCTGCTTGTGCACACTGAAGAGTGATTTGGCTTCATCCATGATTTATCCTCCTTGAAGAAAAAGCAAATTGGGATGGGGTCAGTGTACAACCAGGTATCTCCCCAGCACGGATGCATGCTTAAATCAAAAGTACATGTGAGGAGTTGGATTCCAAACCAAATCTGTTCTTACATAAGGAAATCCTCTATGGATCAAAGTTGTAACAAAGTTATTCCACCTCTACTCAAATCCTATCTTCCCTTCTCCCCCCACACATTCACTCTGTGTATTCCCCCCAGGGATAAAATCCAGTTTATGCATTTTTGTCATGAGAACAAATGACAGAGGAGAGAAGTTTGTGATAGCTTCTTATATTTTTCTAGTTTAGATAGAATAAATTAACTCAAAACAGAAAATATCTTAAGATGCTTCTGTCACAGAAACAGTCAAGCATGACTTATGGATTTCAGCTGATAGAAAATATGTTAAAAAATTCATCACAATTTTTAGATACAGTCTGAATAGTAAGTGTTTATTTACCAGTTGGAAATGGGGCTTAAGATCCCCTATACTGGTTCTGCTTAGTATAGCAGATGGTACCCCTATAGTGCCACAGTGTTTTCAAAGCCACATTGAGAAAACCTCCTTATTTCTATCCACGCTACATCTGTCCCTGAATAGGATGAATTAACCACAAACACACAAAGAATGAAAACAAATTTTAAACCAAAAAATGAGTGGATATGAAAAGCATACATATTGCAAATGTGCCAGGTTCCTTTATTTAGAATAAAGAATAGCCTTACAGCCTCTTATTTTGTCAAATATCATTTCTCAGTCAGGAGAAAAGTGTTGCTTTTCACATTTAATGTCGAGTTGTGAACTGTGGTCATTTCCCTCGCCTTTGTCAAAACACTAGACAGCAGTGGGGAAAAGAGGAGGGGATGGCAAAAGTAGGAGAAACAGAGCTCTTGCTGATGCTCCCAGGATCCAAGGCGACTGGTCAGACACGGATGGATGCTTAGGGCTGGCAGCCCGGCCACAGCAGATGCTGCTCTGGACCCTGGCTCTCTTCCCAGGTCTGGGATGTCATCTGGTTTATCTAGTCGGGCCCCTTTTCTTTAGCAGTCTTTGTGAGGCTGGGCAGCGCTAGACAGGCTGTCTCTGCTTATCACACTGATAACTGTGCTGCGCAGTAGATCTCAGAGACAAGTGATAAGCAAAGAAAAACACACACAAGCACTCAGAGGAGCAAAAAATGGCTGTGGGAGAATCAGAAAAGAGAGAGGGTTCAGTCCTTTGTTGATTCAGTGGTAAATGCTCATAGTGTGCTACTGAAGACACAATGTTTGTGAAGATGGGATGATGTATGATGCTGAGAGACTTGGAAAATATGCTAATTTTAATTTGGCCTACTGAGGAGAATTTTCTGTGTTCCTTTAATGATGCATTTTTACAAAGATGTGAATGAGTGGATGGATTCTAAAAATGAAAAACACTATCTGATATGTTATTTTAGCCCAATTGTTTGTTTTTCTTTTGTTTGTTTGTCTGTTTTAGTCTTTCAATTTCAATTCTGTATTTTTGTCCAACTCCCCCCTATTCCACCCCTATTTGTTTGGATAAAAGTATTTACTGTATTATTAGAATGATCTTTTCTGACAGGTAAGTTTACTTTAGGAGAGGCCCATTGAACTATAAACATTATGACACCTTCTCTATTGTGTCAGTGCTTGACTGATCCCTTGAATGCTTTGGGATCAATTAAAATTGCTCTTTTTCCCTTCCATGGACATGTAAAGCAGTAAGACCCTGAAGAAAACACCCCAAAAAGATAATGTACAATAATTAAAGTATGATTGCAGTGATATCCAATTTTTTTTCTCAATTCTCCTCAAATCTTTTCCAGCTGAACAAGATTTGAATAAAAACAATCTGTAATAAGAGAAAAACAAACAAACAAACAAGCAAAGTGTAGTTTGGATTACCCCTTTCACTGAAATTTCTTACGTGTTTTCTCTTTTTCCAAGCATACTAAACATTGAAGAAGGTAACTTGTGGTCTGATTTACTGCTATAAAAATGATCAAATTTAACAGGAAGCAAGGTGGCACAGTAATAGACCCAGCCCTGCAAAGGCTTCTTGGAGAACAAAACTGCATTCAAACACCAACAGGCACCAAAAATTAAACTTTCACCCTACTTCTTGGTGGAAAAATAATAAATCCTTTTTGTCTTGCAGACAAATGAACATTCCTTTTTGTCTGTGGCCAGGCAGTCTATCTTTGGTGTTTTTAAACCCTCTGAATTCTTTTATATTTACTGTACAGAACTTTGAATTTAACCCCATTTATTTTCACTGTATTAAATATAAGAACTTACAATGTAACAGTGAATCCTGAATGGATGATCCAGATCACCCTAAAAGCATCATTCTCTGTATCTATTTATAACCAATCAGCAGCACCACAAAAACACAGGTACCATCAATTTGCTAAGACATTGTGGCATTTGCACAATAATTTCAATGACTTTCACAAATACAAATGTTTGACAAACATAAGAATTGGTGCTGATATCCACAGGCACAAGGGATATGACAGTGATTTCCAGATGCCCAGCTGGAATTACTGTCCCTGCTTTGACTATCCTGTCAAACACTTCTTTAATCACGTGATAATGATGATGATGATGATGAAGAAATACCATTGGAGTCAGCAGTCATAAATGGTTTGAAAAAAATTAAGTGGAAAATAAGTGAAAGTGGGTCTTCAGCTGGGTTACTCTATTTCAAAAGGGGAAACTTTGACAAATTACATGAACAAGCAAGTGAACTCAATGGAAGCAACGAGTTCAGGGGCTTGCAGTGTGACAGGTTCCTCCAAACTCTTTAAGTCAGCAGTGAAAAGTTATCTGAAACTTGCACATCAAGCAAGTGAGAACAAAACTTTCAGCAAAGGTTTCCAAAGGCATTTGGATGCATAGCCACCTCAAAAAGGACATTAAGAGTAAGCATAAAGCCTACAAGAAATTGAGGGGGAAAAAAAGGATAGATCAGCAAGTAAAGGTACACCTTGGAGGTCACAAAGCGTGGAAATAATGTAAGAATTGCCAACAGCCACGCTGAGGTAGGCCTTTCAAAGTATATTAAAACAAATAACAAAAAAAGCTCCTCAGTCACATTAATAAAAGAGAGAGCAGCAAAATAGGAATAGTATCACATGTGACAGGGTTGGGTAGAGAAAGGAAGTATGTGTCTGGTTCTAAGTATTTAGCCTCATTTTCCAATAAAAGATCCATGAACTCACAGGAGAGATGATAAAAATGTAGAAGTGAAAACAGATATATGCAAGAGAAAGAAAACCAATATTTTATCTAAATAAATAAATTTTAAATATAATTAATTAATAAATTGCACCCTTTCTGAAATGCAAATCAACCACTGACAGGTAAGTATTTTAACTGTAGGCTAATATTACCAAGGAGTAGCAGTTGGTCTCTGATTTTATAATCTATAAATTATGTGCTCCTCAGTGACAAAGCTTCAAAGACAAGAGAAGGCATCTCCTATCTTGACAATTCCCCACCTGAAAGAGTTTGTGTTTATCCTGGGAATTAGGACAGGTGAGATTTTTTTCTCTCTTAGCACAAAGGGGCTTGAACAGGCAGCATTGCTGAGACAGAGCAGATGTGTTTCACTTCTGACTAACTTAGGGCAGATAGGGTTTGCCACTTCCTTCTGCTCACCCTGCTCCAAACAACAAGTGCTGAGTTCAGTTTTCATGTCACCTCAGTGGCTTTAAGTGCCTGGATTCTGCCTGTGAAGTTGTTTTATAAAAGGTGGGGATCTTCGTATCTTCTGCTTCTTGTGCTCCTCATCTTTTTTCAAGTGAGAATTTCTGGCAATGTGTTGTTTAACTACTCATAGTGGAAAATAAGGAAAGAGCCTGCAGTCTGCATATTATATTCAGCCTTTATTCTTTGGGTTGTCCTGTGTACTGAAGAACTGAAGCTCAGGTTTCTTAGTGTCAACATGTGTTGAGGGTTTTTGGTGCCAGTTTGAGGTATTAATTCTCTTCTCATGATCTGCACAGTGAATTAAGTACAGCACATGACCAGCAAACAAACAGCAGTCCACTAATATTTAGATAAATAAGATCTTTTTGCAATAATCAGATTTCAGGACTTTATACTCAAGTATCTTAGATTTCATATTGCTTAGATGCACTCTGTCTCTAACCCAGAAAGTCAGTCTGGCTTTCTTTTGGCACTGTGGCACAGCACAACGGAAAGAAAAATAAAGAAAAAAAAAATCAACTCACCCAGGAGATTAGAGACTTGGATTAAGTCAGATGGAGAAAAATAAAATCGTGTCTTAGATCAGACCTCTAGTTTCTGACACAAATGTTGCAGTAGGAACAACATGCTGTCCTAAGCCTGTCAGCTTTGTTCTGAGTACAGACACATAGACCAGAGTACCCCAGTAGTCTTAACAGGGACAGTACCTGGTTTCTGATTCAGATTTGATATGCACACTGAAAAAATAGAAGAAAATAAAATGCTTGAGCACATGCAAGTCACAAACTTTTCAAGAAAGGACTGTTTGAAGACTGTGGAAGCTTCTGAATTTATTTTGGGGAGGTGTTTGGCAGATCCATCTCAGTGAAAAACCAGTATAGTAACTTCATTTGGCAATACATTTTATGTGGGGCAAGGAGATAGACATCTGTTTGCATAGTTTTTAAAAAAAGAAAGAAAATGTGATCTTCTATTATTGCATAAGATATAAATGATAAAATAAAATAAAAAATGCTTCAAATGCTTGTTCATAGAAGTAGAAGAATCAAACACTTTTAATAATAAATTTCTTTTTTGAAAATCTTTTTGTTTTGTTTTGCCTTACAATAAGGATTTCTACCAGCAGGACATTCAAATATATTATGAAAGATTTATACATTCATTAATTCTGTGGCAAAGGTCACTTATATCACTGGTTAAAGACAATGAGAAATGCTTGTCTTGTGAAATAAGGGTTCTTAATGAGACCACCTACTCCTTTCTTCCCTGCTGAAACCAGTTAGATGTATCAATTATTTGTTTTAGTAGGAAAAGCTGTATTATAGTCAAAGAAGGGATGTAACCCAAGTATTGTTATATACAGAATTACTCTGAGGATCTATAGTTCAAATACTAATCTGAAAGAGAAAGAACAGCCTTGCTCTGGATACAGATGAGGCAGCTGAATTCTACGGATTTCAGCAGATCTCCACCAAAATTCATGCTTCTGGAGATTCAGGAGGGATAAGGAAAATGGCAAGTATCTAAAACAGCCAGGTTTTGGTGAGATTTTCCCACATGCTTTGATGTCTAACTGTATTTGAATCTATTTGTACTCTAGTGCTTTGAAAGAACCCAGAGGTTTTCCTCCTGCAGAGGAGGCTGCAAAAATAATCAGAGGGCTGGAATTGCTCTAATGTGAAGACAAGCTGAAAGGTTTGGGAGTGTCTAGCCTGGAGAAGACAAGGCCACAGGCAGACCTCACTGAGGCCTCCCAGTACCTAAAAGAGGCCTGGAAGATGAACTTTTCACCAGAACTTCTTGTGGCAGGAATGGTAATGGCTTTAATCTGGACGGGAGTGGTTTCAGAATAGATATTAGAAAGAAATTATTGACTGTGAGGGTGATGAGGCACTGGAACTGTTGTGCAACAAAGCTTTGGATGCCCAGCCCCTGGGAATGGTCAAGGCCAGGTTGGATGGGACATTAAGCAATGTGGCCTGGTGGAAAATGTCCCTGCCAGTAGCAGCGGAGTTGAACTAGATGATCTTTA
>WAAE01049356.1:0-11468 GCA_013400495.1 Nicator chloris | reverse complement strand
ATAAATACAATAAATAAATAAAAATCTCAAGGAGGCTTCTCTACAGAGCTTTATTATATAAAGAATTCATTATTTTTTCTTTTTTTGTCAAAAGCACATAGCAAGACTGTTAAAACAAACCTAAGCCATATTTGTGTACTACTCACATCAGCTAATTTTAGGTGGAAGGTTCTTTGTTCTGTCTTTGGATACTGTTATCAAAATTACCTTGGAATTCTTAGATCAACACCTACAGCAACAAAATTTTTCTAAGTAATAATTATAACTATGCAGGTTGACAAATTAAACTCTAGAACTATTATGATGTTAATTGCTACAGACAGAATCTATCCTAAGAAGCCCTACAGATCTCAGATTCTGGGCACAAGTTTCACCCACGTGACTTTCTCTTGTTCTCTTCCCCACTGTGGTTTGCACGCTTCGTGTGTCCACAACAGAGCTGCAAATTTCCCTTCAGTGTCTATCCCCACCATCAAACACAGATGAACACCCTGCTGACAGACAATTCTGGTGCTGATGGGGCCATGCCAGCAGCCAACAGCACCCACTTCCCCACCCCAACCAGAAACCTTCCCTACAAACATCCCACAACGTCCAGACTGACGCACATAAGCCAGTGGACACAACTGGCTGAGCAACTGAAAAACTGCTCTAAAAGCAGCTTAAAAAGTAATCATTTACTTACTGTGTTATAAAGTTCTTCCAGCCTGGGAATTGTAAGAAATTTGTGCATGCTTACTCCATTTTCAATCAGAAGTTTCACAAATGCAACTCTATCCATCACAAGGGCATCCAGCATAGCCTGTTCCAGGGAGCCAACCTACAACAAATAAGCAAAAAGGTAGAGCCTAGAGAGAGCCAGTAAACAGGTGAACTTTGATACTGTATCAACCTCCTTCATTTACAGGGCTGGAAAAACCTTACATGTCTATAAAGATGTCAAATTCAGTTCCAAATATCCCCTGAACTTCACGCAATTACAGGATGGGAGAACACCCTGCAGACTTGAACTGTTCCATAAGTATTGCCTACTGAGACAGTGGGGCTAAGGAGACATTTGGTTTAACATAATTGAGGTGTTCTCACAAGCTGATACTGGATAAAACAAAAAGAGACTTATCTAAAGCACAATTTGCTTCAAAGCTGTCAGAACCATCATGGCAATCAATAAGCCTTACACAGGATGTTCTTCTGACTGCACACTCAATAAACTCATGTTTTATTTTTACAGTAATAGACAGAAAAGGCAAGAGCCACCAGGTAGTTCCTAAACTCCTTTTCAAACTACAAAAAAGAGACATTTTGTCCCTCCCTCAAAAGACACTGCAGTGCTGCCAATAGGCATTTTACTAGATGCTTCTTAAGAACTTTCTAGGGCCATGCAACTGTAACGAAGAAAGAGCATCTGACTAACGTGAATTCAGCTTACACCTTTTGTAATGTATTTTCTTTGCTAGTTATTCAGAACAGTTAGCACATTTCTCAAATTTCTGGACCATTTTCAAATACATAATAGCAGAACAGCTTTAAGGATGTGCTATAGAGTACACCCAAATTACTGTCTCAAAATAAACATGTCAGCATTCCAAAGTGTCTCTCTACAGAAGTCAAGATTCATCCTTTACAGTAAATTGTGCTTCTCTCTATTAGGAATTATCATTCTGCTTAATCCAGACCATTACATACCAGCCATTGTTGCCCATAAACAAAAACGTGATTTTTGGCTATGTCAACTCTGTCCCATGCAAGTGTAAGAACAAGCTGGTCAAACGCAGATGCATTCGTGCCTTAAGAAGCAAACACAATGAAGAAAATTTAAAATTAATTATAATACAAGGTAATAAACATTCTTGCTTCCTAAAAAGGCCAAATCAAGTAATCCACCACAAAATTATGCTGTATGTCATAATTTATGTCACGTTATGGCATTATACAATGAGAACACAGATAAGTGTTTAAAAACTTAGGAATCCTATTGGTATTTAATAAATAATGCATCACATCAACACTAATCAACAATACCTGGAGGTTCTAAATGGTCTCGAAAAATTAAGTCTCACCTTTTAACAATGCTGTAAGTATTGCAACATCAATGTCCTGATGTTCATCTGACCCAATATGAAAAACCGTGATCTGTCCAAAATGGCAAAATAGGGAAAACATATTTGAAAGTTATTTTCAGGCAAAGGCGATTGCCTGCAATATATTAAATTTTTTTCAATTCCTGACATAAAAGATACCTTATCTTCAATGCAACTTGAAGCCTGTCTATGCTCAATTTAAACTTTTAGTGTACATTTTTTCGTTTTCCTAAGTGGGAATCTTTAATTAATTTGAACAAGAATTCTTTTCCACCTATGATTACCATTCACTGCTATCTCTAACACAGTTTCCTGTTTACCCCTCCATCCATTACATATTATGAGATTAACCTGCCAGCAAACATGGTTAGCTGAATAAGGTAATTTTATATCTCAGAACAGCACCATGCAATGTCCAAATGAGACACCAGTCCCTGAACTCAGGCTACACATGACCTCTATAAAGTGGTTTTGCTTTAAGCATGCAGTGATAGAATATCTTTACTAGTAACTAGATATCCAAACTAGTATATCATAACTAGATATCATATCTTATCATGTATTATCATAACTAGAACATCCAAAAAAAAGAAAAAAAATCATATAATATATGCACAAATGCATGCAACTTGCACAGAAAATTTTATGGCAAGATCTACTTACAAGTTCTTTTTTTTTCATGCATTCCAGCAGTGTCTGAAACAAATGAACTGCTTCACTTTGACCAAAGTTAAATGTCTTTTTGATGGTTGAAATGATTTCAGGCTCAGCACCCTCAGGAACATTTCTGAGATTGAAACAAACAAGCAGGAAAACAATTGTTTTAGATGAACAGTAGGAACAACAACGCACTTAATTAGTTCCAACATGTCCATTCAAAGCCTAGCTATCTATAAGCTTATTACCCTTGCTGTGGCAAAACCTTGGGCAACCTTTAGAAAGAACTACAGGTTACTTAATCTACAATCCTATACTACTGCCTCCTAAAAGCAACTCAACTTTCTCTCCCTTTCCTTCCCATATTGAGTTCTGAGATTTTCTCAACCATAAGGTTTTGACACAAAAGAATAAGCAGTCACTCCTCTGAGTAAGACCCATTTGTGATCTTACCCTGGACAAAGCTGTTTGGTTTCCAGCCACATTAGATCCCTGCCTCCCAGGGTTCTGAGGAACCCCCTCAACAAGGACCCAGTGTGTTTAAGGATTTATGCTAGCCTGACAACTAACTAGAAATCACCAAGTATTGTGGAGCCCAAGCATATCCCTTTTATTATTTGAAGCGAAACGGGCAAGTGTTTTCTGCACTAAACAGAAAAAGCTTTTGTACAGATTCATAAAGAAATGGTCTCAGAACTCATCTGTGGATGACAGACATGTACAGATGCCTTGCATCTGTACATCTCATCATTTATCTGTGTATGACAAAAACTGTCTGGACACAATCCTGTGCCGTGTGCTTCGGGATGACCCACAGTGGTCCCTCCCACCCTGACCCATTTCATGGTTATGTGACAGTCTGGCAGTGCTGGCACTTACCCTCCCTCCTCTGTTTGCTTGTGAACATAGGCCAGGATGTCTGCAGCTCTGCCAGTTCCTTCACACACCACCACGGGCACAGGAGGGCTCTCCTGGAGGAAGTCTAGGACTGTGAGGATGACATTGGGGCCACCTTCAAACACAAGTGCCACCACAGGCACACCTTGGCCAATTCCTGGAAAACGGCAAAGAAATAATAAAACCAGACAATGCTGTAAGTGTATAGTGAATGCTAAGGCCAGTTTTACATATTTAATAAATCAGGTTTGTCCTTTCTATTGAATCAACATTAAAATGCTGCCTGCCAGACATTAACTGTTGGTAATGCACAGTTTCAGGCACTTTATGTCCTGGGCTGGGACACAAGCACTGCCAAGCTGGTCAATACAACAGGATACAGTCTACAAAACAGAAGAGATTCCTCATAGAAACATTCATGAACTAATGCAGAAAACTGAAGAATTTTCCTTTATGGAACTCCTCTTTTAACCTCCTCCCACAGTTTTCAAAGGTGACAACACATACACAGTTTGAACACAGGTACATAGAAACCCTCTACTGATGCGAAATATTGCAAAAGCATTCCTATAAGGGTCAAAATAAATGTGTTGCTCCACAGCTTGGAAAACACCAAACTGTAAACTGTGAAACTGCAAGTAATCAGTGTCAAAACCATTAATTAATCAGACCAATAAGGTCTGACAACACACCAAGACCTGAAGTGAATTGCATTTGTTTTTATAATGTAAATAGACAACTTTATTCAAAAAGGATTCCCCTGTGGTCCCAAAGACATCATAAATCTACCAGCAATAACTAGGGTCCAGAGCAGCTGCTGAAATTTGCAATTTTAAACTTGAAGTATAAACAAAAGTTTCAATTTTTTTATTTTGTCATTTAGATGTTTGGTGCAGACACCTTTTTCACAAGTCACAGTAACAGCCCTCGGGCACCAGAATTACTTACTTGCATGGATCCGTTGCAAATTAATAGTTTTTTCCAGTTCTCTTCGCAGTTTAACTTCTGCTCCATACTTTCCAACTGTTCCATCATCCACCAGAATGAAATGGGAATGGAGGTTATTTAGGACGTTTAGTTTACTTAATGGATTTAACAAGGTCTGATATGGAGCAACCACCTAAGTGTAAGCACACAACAATGTCTTTTACTTGCACAGACTCACACTTGTTTCTGTGAAACTTAACTAGACACAAGACCTGGTGGCTCAACAAGAAGCACTGACACATATAAGCATGCCTTGGATCAGGATACACCAACAGCTGCAGCTCTGAACTTTGTGTAGGGAAGCAGATAATTGTTAGTTGCTAAAGGATGCTATTCTGAAGGGTAACAGAGAAAAGATCCTTTGAAAAGGTGTCTTTGGGGAAAATTTGTGACTTCTCTGGCAAACAGTAGCACTCAAGACTCCACACCAAAATTTTTCAACTTATTATCCTCTCTAAATATGAATTCTCTGTAATACTTTAGCATTTTTGTTATTTGATTCAATAATATCAGTGGGGGAGGGAGAAAGGATTGTATTTAAGAACAAGCTCCTCCTTGTAGCACATTTGCATTTTGCAACTTGTTTACAGTAACGATCTTGCATAAGTCACAGATGTCAGTGTATCTTCACAGTAAAGCAAGTATTCCAATGATGCAAAGCCAGGGAAAGACATGCTTGAGCAGATGTGTCAGAAGTAAATGAGGTAAATCATTATTTCAGTGAGGCAATTCATCCTTACATCTCTTCCAACAAGGTCGTTTCTGTTTTCAATCACTCCCCACGGAGCAATTCCAATAGTGCAAATCTTTCGAGATGATCTGGAAGCGTGTTCTCTTAGAGCATCACCAACATGTTTTGCAACACCTGTTTGTGCATGAAAAGATTCCAGTGAATGCAGGATTGTAGCATCCATTGGATGCTACATCTTACTAAGAATACATTTATTCAGGTAACTGGACCTTTAACTGTTTTATTTAGATAACAATGCCTTTAAGGATCTGGAAACTTACTGACACACCACCAAAGAAAAGGCAGCACGCCACATCTACTAGGAGGAAACAAAGTCATTCAACAAAACAAATATTAGCCTAGCAAGAACTAAAGAGTTTCCAGCACATTACTGTACTTCTTTTTAATCACATTAAGCTCGTCCCTGTTTCAAAAACAAAACCCAGAAAACAAGCAACCAAACAAAACAAAGCCCAAAACCCAACCCCCCTCTATATGTTATTTCTCTTTTCAAGACAAAACAGTAGCCTACTTTCAAATACACATGTTCAAAATGTATTATTTTAATTTCATTTGACCAAACTCATTCAAATTTACTTTGTTTCAGGATGAGACAATGCATCCATACATTAAATCTTTTGGGTCTTATAAAACTGCAAGTCAGTTAATTGTGCACATTCTTTGCTAGCTCCCTACCTGTGTTCACTCCTCCAGTTATAATCCAGGCTCCTGTGGTTACTGCAGCTTTGATAAGACCTTTGCCAAGCAATTGTTTGATGCGTGGGTGAAGTTCAAATTTCTGCATGCCCCCATGGACAGATATAACAAGCTTTGGCAACTCCATCTGCCATTCTTTAAGCATAAGTTGCAGAATAGCTTCAGGCTTAGTGTCATACGACAATCGCACATACTGCAGGCACAAGAACAGAGTTAAAAGGTTCAAATGTGTAAAAAGAAGAACCAGGACGTATTTCAGGATTTATTATCCTACTCTTGGCAATGGAAACTGTAATTCACTTTCCCAAAACACAGCAGATGCAATAAATCAACAAGCTTCCTTTATATCCTCCGTAGTCCAGTTTTGAAAGCAAGTTTTGGAAAGGAAACAACTACAGAAAGATCATGGTACTCCATCCTACTGGCACAGTGACCTAGAAAATGACTCTATGAAAGCACTGGATGATCTCTAAATTAGATGAAATCCAGAAGTATCTATGAAAGCTCTGCCATCTGCTGGGCGAGGCTTTTGTATCCCCTGCAAAGAGTTTCACAATTAATTGGTTTTCCTTCCCTGTTCCTGGTGGGAAGGAAGCCTACATTTTTCAACAGAAAACTTAAAAACTGGCAGCTTTTTTAACACTCTTATGTTTAACAGCATAAGATTAACTAGATGGTTGATCAGCTACAATGCTGCCACATCTTCAGTATCAGCTATTGAATAGAGGAGGGGACAGCAGGCAGAAATTGAACCCTTCCTGAATGAAGTTCTAAGCAACAAAACAACATTGCTCCATTAAACTGGTTTGAGCAACCCCACTTGCACTCTGCAGAAGGAAGCAGAAAGGAGTGTGGGCAGCCTGGTGTTTCTGTGCTCCTGGAAAAGGGTTCACAGCAATTTTAAGCTACACTAAGTACAAAGGAAGCCATACACTGCTATTAAGAACATGAAAGAACTGTGCCAAGGGCCCTTCTCTCACAGAGATGATCTGACCTGGAGCACTGGACTGTCCTTGGGGTTTCTGCCAGCTGCAGAAAGAACACAGCTCCCTCTCTCAAGCACTTTGGTTTGATCACAGGAGTCACACTGAACTCCCTGTAGCCGTTAACTGTATAAGCTTTAAATAATTTCTACCACAACTAAAAATCTTTTAGAAATAGAAATTAGAAAGAATTCAAATCACAACAAAAATGTTAGAATAGAAGAGGGCACTGGTTTGCCACAATAAAGGTGTTAATATTTTCAGCCTTCAATTTCAGAAGTTAAATGAAGCATTCAGCACCACCATGGTTAGAGTAAGGAAAAACAGAAACAACAAAACATCATACATGCCTTAGCCCTGTAAGAATGAGAGCCACCTTGAAAGTTGATGACACCATAAGCATCAGTAGAGGTCTGTTCCGTGTGTTTTTCCACTGACCATTCTTCTATCTCCTGATTGTGGTTTTCACCCAGCTTCACATCGGAGTATTTCATAGCCAGACTGGCAGTGAAACAAGCATGTTGTCTGACCAAGCGGCCACAGCAGCACCTGCATCCAGCCACACATCAAGAATGCTTTGGTAAATACTACCAGTGGAAGACAGAAGAACTTCCTTTATTGATAACAGGAATAGCATAGATTTAGAAAGCAAAGATGCAACACATTAGACAAACCTCTCTTCCAGAGTGAGCCTTGTTGCCATAAATATTTACAGCAATAGTCACTTACAATACATATTATTATGCAAAATACTGAAGCTCACTAAGGTAGCAAGCTGGAGACCAGGAGAAATTGCTTCTTTGAAGCCAAGTGATTTATATAACATTTATAAATCTGTGACCTACTTATTCCAGACAGTTCTTTAAACATTAGTTATATTTTATATCTAACCTTTCACCAACTTGTAACTCATAATACTGATCAAAACTTTTGAAAACCCCATAATGAAAGCACTTTTTTAATGAGAAAATATTCATAAATATTGTAATTACAAAGACCTTTTACCTGACAAGTTGCTGACAAATCTGACATCCTGGAAGGCATCTGTAAGAAATAAAAGATATGACTAAACTTCTCACATAATTCACACATAACAGTGAGCAATTCAGCAACAACCATAGGCCATTCTTAGAAACTGAAGGACAAAATGTGGTGGTAAAGTTGTAAAGTCCACTGTAAGCTACAAACAGGTTAAACTGAAAGGGCAAGTGTTGAAGACCATTCTGTTCCTTGTTAAATGCGCTGGAAATTTTAACAGCTTCCTAATTACTTTGTTTGCATTTGCAAATTTTCCATGTGCTGCAATTGTGGCTGTAAATTCTAAAAGCTTCTCATGTCACATGATTTCAAGGAATGTGGTGAACTACTTACAATAATTTTAAAATTCGACAGCATTTAGTTCTTCTTCTGTTTAAAAACAAAGTACTAATGAAAAATACTAACCTGCCCCAGTATGACAAAAGAGATTTATAAGTTGCTTTTGAGACTTACAAATATATCTAAGATATAACTTTTTTAAGGAAAAGAGTGAAATAGGTTCGCTCAAACTCAGAAGAAAAGGTTTCTCAGCTGTTCTCACATATATGAAGCTCAAGAAAAAAACCAGGTGATCTGAAATCCATACTTACAATAATAAACATTATGGGGAGACAAAACTGCCTTAAAATATCAATTTAAAATCCATTTTAATTTTGATTTTATTTTATCTGTGACACAAATGTCATGATTATACATGTCAAAGTCAATCATTGTAGGAACTCTTAAATTATACCTGTAACACTTGGTGAAAGTCAGCTAGATATACACTAGAGTTATCACTAACTTGCTTGATTTCACACCTTTCATTTAAGATAAGGTAAAAGCAGCATGTGAGATACACAAAATATTCTTAGCCTCAGCCTCCCCTCTAGAAACCTATTTCCCCATTTTTCAGCCTAATTTTCCTTTAAGAACTTAAGGATGAAAAATTATTATACATCACATGAAATCTGAACAGTTCTCATTTATGTTTTCCCTAGAAGCAAGTATTTCTTCATCCTTTCTTTTTTGAAATTTTTCCCCCACCCCAATTCTTGGTTTTCTTTACTCTTCTATGAATTCTTCACTCCTTTTGCCTACACTGTCAGGTTGATTTTCACACTTCACCCTACACTTACAATGCTGTTTTTTAAATTCCAGTAGAGGATATCTCTGTGAGACTTTCTGACTTCAGAAATTGCCTTTTCACACCCTCCTCACTGCACACAGATCACAGACATCAGTAGGAGGGGAGGTGAGAAGCAGCAAAGGGAACAGGGCAACATTTTTTGGCGATTTCTGCAATGTCAAACTACTTTCAGAAAAAGAAAATCCAGTTCACAGTGAGACAATGTCCATTCATGAGAGCATGAACCCAAGACAGTATTTCATACAAAAAACCAGTCCAACACTCATGAGGATACTGACTTTTTTAATATTAAAGAGCAGCAGCAAGTTCCTGCATCATTTCTCATTTACCTGTGGGGGTCTTTTGAACTTGGTATAATATACACACACTCCCTCTTCGTGAAAGTATTTTCTATCCAGGATTTCTGGGACTGAAAAACAAAACATTTAGTAGTATTACAAAATACAAAGCACACACCTTTGCCATGAAAAATGGAAACAAGAGCTAGAATATGAGGGGTTTGCTCTCTCAAAAACTAACAAAACCATGTAAGACCTTATAAAAGCATCTCACACATCTCTCCAAAAGTTGAGATAACCAGAATTATATAATTTATATACAAATCTTATACTTAAAATCAGAAGTAATATTTTTCAACGCTAACATTCAAATAGCAAAAAATTTAATATGTAAATAAATATGTACCCAAAAAACCTCCATAAACAATTTTAAGATACACTGTTACCCTATCTTGCTAAGTAAGAAAATCAGTAAAAATTCTAAAAATTACTTGCACTAAACTCAGATAATATTAATTTTATCTATTTCCCTCTTTAATGAAGTAAAATTTTCATCTTGAAATTGCGGGTAAGGAACTTTTTAACAACTCTGGCAATCTTTTCAACTAGCAATAAATAGGTCATAAACTTTGTTCTTCATCGAGAAACTTTTCCTTTCAGTAAATAAAATTAATTGGGATCTTTGAACTGTGTTGTAAGGTTAAACTTGAAACACGTAATTAAGGATGTTCGCTACTCCAAATGCTTACCACTCTACTCACTGGACACAATTTCATTTTGGTTGCTTTAAACAACCACATTAACATTATCATACACAAAAATCTTAAGCTAGTTGCTGAACAATATCATAATGCAAAATGTCTGTGTCATGTTTCAGCAATACACTGGGAAAGAAATTCAGACAGGACTTTTAGAAATTAAAAACATGAAAAAAATCTTGGAATGCTAATTTGCATCTTATGCAACATTATTTTAAATCCTTACTGAGATAACATTAAAATTACTTCATTGCTAACAGCAATGTACTACATTTACAGTTTACCTTTAGAAAAACTTGATAAATTTCACACTTTCATTTTACAAGAGGGGGGAAAAAAGACTGATGGATATTATTCACACTAATAAGGTAACTAACAGGTATCTAATCAGAGGGCCACAGAAGTGATGAAGAAATTAAGATTTTTTTTTTATTATAAAAGAAGGTTAAGCAAAGATGAATGCATTTTTCACTCATTGCAACTTCAGCATCAGTTTAAGATGATACAGAGACATTATTACAAGCAAGAATGTACCAGCTAATTTTAATAAAGACCGCCAGAAAACTGCTTCTGAACTGCCCACCCTCTTCCAAAACATTTCCCAGACTCAGCAGATCTTTCCTGCATTATTCATCATGATCACCTTCCAATATTTTGCTTTAGTGAACCTTGATGATGAATTTATCAAGACAGCAACAAACTGCTGCTCTAGATTCTGTCTTCACATTAAGAAGGCAAACAGCCACTTCCAAGGAGCAGGAAAAGCTGCAGAGTAAAGGCACTTCTTGAGACAGAAAGAAGGAGAAAAGATGCACAATCCAGAGCAAAGAATCATGGAAGGAAAAACAACAGAATGAGCACTCAGTGCATTTTTACATTTAAACTAATCCTTCAAACACCTGGAATAAGTTCAATAGCCAAGGTCATAATTTGCTCCTGTGCTAGTTCCTTTCCCTACAGATAGGAATGAATGCTGTAGCAAAGGGAAAAGCAGGATATTAAACATTATATGCAAACAGAGTGTTATGGAGGATTCCATGACACCATCCCACTTATGGTACTTTTCCCTCTTCTGTTTGTTGGGAGTTTTTTTCCTGTGTTTTCCTTTCATTCTCCTTTGAAGCAGAACAAAGTGACTGACCCTAAGAGGCTTGTGAAAGAGATCTCTTCCTCTGCTGTTCTCAGAATTCATCTCTAATCTTTTAGTAGCATC
>WAAE01049210.1:0-26371 GCA_013400495.1 Nicator chloris | reverse complement strand
TAAAAGTTGGTTATAACCACTACAAGTGTCTCCCCTTGTTGTTAATTTCCTGAAGTGTTTGTCTTGTTAATGGTAACTTCTGTGTTTATAGTTGTTGGTATTGGATTCTTGGCTACAGCATTTCTTTTCAAATTGATCATCTATCAGCAGATGCCACATGAGGGTATCACCAGTCAGTTATCATTCTCTTAGGGATCATTAAATTTTGGTACTTTGACACCATAAAGCGTCCTTGGTGAAACAGCCTAATAAATAAGATTTTTAAGCCTAAATAAATAACAAATTGGACGTAAAAAGTATCCACATTCATGAAAACAGAACTTTTCTAGGTTTATTCTAATTCTTGCTGAAGATGGGCTGGGTTGGCTTTTTGGACTATAACAACCGTAGCATTCTTTAGGAATTATCTTCCTGAGCAGTTTGGGATCATTTATGCTGAATTAACTAATGAAGTATAATTTTCTCTGCATGTAATTTTATATAATCTGATAATAAGCACAGTTTTAAAAATTGGCACATGCATCATGATTTCAGGGGTGCAAGTAGTTTTAACAGCACTTCATGACCTGCTGTGAATTCCTGTGTGTCTGAATGGGACTGAGGACCATTTTATTCACAGGATCTCAAAATACTCTACAGAGCAGCATATTTTTTTAAAGTAACTTGATATGAACTGGGAACAGAACGTTAATCAACAGGCTTCTGAGTGCTCAGCTTTATCCACTTGACTTCTGTGTCTCTCATGGCCTTAAGCATAAGAAGGTTTATTGATTTCTTGCTAACAGCTTTGACACAGTTTGTGTTATAAGTAGTGTTCACTGTATTTGGAGTGGACATCAAAGCATTGACTTGCAGCAGAAAGAGTGGAAAAGGACAGTCACTTCCCTAACTCACAGATTCATAAAGAGAGCTTAGGTTAAGGTTAAGTCTTATGAAGTCTTTCTTCCTTTCTTGTTGGAATCCTGGCATTTATTCTAGTGGCAGAAAAAGAGGCAGTATTTCTGTCTCAGGAAAAGATCCTAGGCAACCTGCTCTGTTGGCCTTGTTTTGAGAAGCAGTGTTGGACTAGGTGATGAACCTCACTGTCCTGGGGTGCCTTCCAACCTCATCCATTCTGTCACTCCTTACCAGGGAGTAGGACTTATCAGTCAAGAAAAAGAACTTGGAACAAGCAATGATCAGGCTATTGAGAGATGCAGTCAAAGAGAGCACTTTTCTGCCTGCAGCCCTGAAGACTACCAGATAATGCAACTGGAATCCTTTCTTCACACAGAAATGCTACTATTCTTCCACTCCTTAATTTACTGTTTTTTCTGGTGCAAGGTTTCTCTAGATGTTTTAATTCAGTTAATACAAAAAGTTCCAAAACTTCATTTGAGATGTTTTAATTAAACTTGAAGTGGCCTATATCAAGCTGGCTAGAGAAAAGTGAACTCCAAAGGAGCAGCAATCTTATGTTGCTTTGTTTCCTCTGTAGGAAGATAACCCTTGCAAAGGCTGGATTTCAGAGCCACACGGGCACTAGAAGTCAAAAGCAGAAACCCTTTCCTGGCACTGCTGACAAGGAGTATCAGCCATTATTATGTCTTATGATGTCTTGTGTGTTAGAAGCTGTGTACCAACAGTGAGATGGTAGCTTTTGTGCATTGCTGTCACAGAAAGCTCCATCTATATATCCATAATTATGTAGACCAGTATCTGCAGGGTGTCATGAGAGGCTTGCCATTTTTGTACTAGTTTTATGAACTAAATGTATGTCCTTTTATTATAAATCTGGGGGTTTTTTCTACAGTGTATTTATATTAAAAAAACCTAAACAAGTACCATAAAATAGGTCAGAGTAGCAAAAAGAAGTGTTCCTAATTCCAACAGGAAAATAATTATGGTTTAATAAAGATGAGGTCATAAGCTAGTTATTTGTTTGGGGATGTTTTTTAGGGACTTCAAAGTTCGAGAGAATTCTACTTTAAAAAATTCATGTTCTTCCATAGCAGAGCTCAGCATAAATGTGACTGTGGAAAATCTGAAAAAAAATACTTCCACCCCATTTGTGGAGAGAGAGAATGAATATAAATATATTCAATATAATGAATATAAGACAGAAATGGCTGGAATGCTTTAACTAATTTACAGAAACATAATGTCCTCTGTTATGGGGAAAGGGAATTATGAACTTAATGGTGAGGAGGGCAATCCTAAGTGCTGATAAATCAACAATATTTACAAGTTTCCTTCTGCCTGTAGTCCTCTGATCCCTGTAATATTATGAAGCTAATTCCTTCATAATTATCTATTTTACCCCCAAACACTAACAGTAGAGGGACATGATCTAGTCCAGACCAACTTCCTTTCTTATTTCCAAATGGGATGACACAGCAGGAGACAGCCAGCAGGAGTGAAAGGGTATCCAGCTTGGCATACGGGGTTGCGCTGGTGATTTTGATTTACATAGGAGTTGGCTAGCTGACCTTAAAAAATAGCCACAAGGTTACACCTATGGAAGCTTATGGTTTCTGCCTTAAACACTGGTTATTACTGTTAGCTTGTCAGTAATTGGGTTTTTGTTGTGAGCCTGGGAGGTTATGGGGTTTTAAAAGTGTATGGCTACATCCTTGAATTTCCTTGAAACAGGTTATTTTCTTCTGTACCAGTTCAAACCCTGACACAACAGTGATCTCATACTTTGAGATCCTTGGTGACGTGGCCATACAAATGAATAGTTGACAACAGCTGGTTTGCTTGCATTTGAAATTAATAGTTGGACTTAGTGGCTGGGGAGGCACTACGTACATTTGTCTGTATGAAAACACAGGGCAGGCAAGATGGACAGCTGTTCATACTGCATTTACAAGTATTTTTCAGATGATATTGGATATGAAGGCATAAGAAGACTGAGTAAAGCCATATATTCAAACTTCTGATGAAAGGATGCATGAACCTTGCTCTGTCTTTGTAACAACATTTGGATTTTCCATCTGCTAATGCTCTTAACTTATTTGAAGGAGTAGTTCTTAACAGTGCTGTTGTTGAAAAATATAGGGTTTTTTAAAGGAAAGGATATAGTTATGAGGCTGTGGTTAAAATCTTACTAAATACTAGTATAGAACTGTTTATTTGGGTGGAAAAAGAACTGAGAGTACATGCTGTTTGTTCTCACTGGAAACCCTCCAAAATCCAGGGTCAACATTTTATGGCCTTGGGCCTATGTGCAATCAGTGGACTTAGGCTAATATGGAGGTCACGTTTTTTTGGCAGAATGGTTTTGTACTGCTTCCTTGGTGCCATGGAACCTGTGTAGTTCCTCCCTAACTTAACTCAGCAGGAAGGAGAAAGTCGCTGGTGTTTTAAAATACTTTGCACAGTTAGAGTTTTCTTACTGTATAAAGAGAGCCATTGGTAGCAGTGGCTATCAGCCACCAGTGCAGTTACAAAAGACGTAGCTGCAGTCTTTGGCCAGAATGCACCCAGTTCAGTCTCATTCACTCCTGCTCTTTCTGTCAGTAAGGGGTTTATTGCAGGTCTGTGCTTATCAGCCTTTGATCTGTGGACCCTTGGGGGGCTCTTTAAATATATGGAAAAGACCTGCACAGATACTTTTGCCCACAAGCAAAAAAATGAAATGGGAAAACAGAGACAGACAAACCCTTTCAAATTTGTATTGCTTTGTAACTTTATACAGGATGATGCTTGCTAGTCTCACACCCCTGTCCTAAGGGTTATAAGATTTTTAAATTTTGAGAAACCGTGTACTAGGGGCTGCTGGTATTTAAACAGCCCTTTCCATCTGTGGATACTTTGCCAGAGAGATGATATTTTAAAGGAGGTGTATATATGCCAGAAGGCACAGAGATGGATATGACAAAGACCACTGTGCAGCTCAGTGGCAGAGGTTTCATGATGCTTGCCACTAAAATGCCCCACTTGTCCAAAGAGGATCTGTTGGTGCTCTGTCTTTTGATTCATCACCCAGTGGACCCTTAATCTCTCTGCAGACTAGACAGGTGAAGAAACTGCAGTTCTCTGCCTGCCTCAACAAACAAAAGCATTTCCTCACCCTCAGCATGCCTTTAACCCTGGTGTGGAGGGGCCATTAAGGGCAATTCCATCTACATTGTGGATTTGATTTTTGGTTTCTCAGATGAGGCTGCCAAAGCAGGGAACAGTTAATGCCAATTACAGTTAATTCCAATCATGGTTAATGCCAATTAGAGTAGTGGCTTTTGTGTGAAGAACATTAGTCCAGTAAGAGCTGTCCCAGGACCACCAAGCTGTTTTACAGAAGCCAGCAAACAAGCCACCCGATGGAAATAACTTTTAGTTTTGAAAGTATGGCATATTGCCAGAGTCTTTGAAAAAGCTGTCGCAAGCAAGAAATTCCTTAGTAATGTCTCCACCTTGAATTTTTTCCTCAGAATGCACTTCTCATTTTTTACAAGTATTTTAACATGATCTTCTAAAATGTGATTAACTTGTGTATGTGCTTGAGGCTTTCATGAACAAAACATATTTTAAAGTGACTTTTCCTGTTAACATAAAGTTACATGTAACCAAGAGGCTACCACAGCATATTGTGTGAAAGCTCCTATGCTAGGTATGTTCACATTTCACCAGGGTAGCACTGATTTCTTTTCACTCCTCAGTTTACATTTCCAAACACATCAATACACAAGTGCTGGAGGATTAACTTTACATCTTGTAAAGAGGTTGGCATTGTTCATGATAATGCACAGCCTTTGGTATAATTACAGCAAGTCATGAGAAGGTTCAGCTGTTTCGTTAGCTGACTGGAAACAACAGAATCTTGCATTTCATTAAAATCAGATGTAATACTTGTGTTCCAAGATCAGTTGGAAACTAATAGGAATAATCTATCCCAACTAAGACTGAGCTGTGCTAATCACATTTGGGATCATACCGCAGTGATTCTGCATTAAAATATATCACAAGCCCAGCTTCTGGGTGTAATCTCCTGGAGATGTGAAGAGTGAATGCAAGATGCTGTTGGCTTTGCTTATGAAAGCATGTATGTGGAGCTCTTTCCTGCCTGACAGATTACCTGAAGATGCACCAGCAGTTTGTGGGCTCCTTAGTTTGGAGGCTGCACAGAAGTGAGGTAGGTTTAACCCCATGAGAGAGGGAATCCCTGCATCAGCTCTTTATGTTTCAAAGTCTGGACATCAGTAGCAACTCCTGATGATAAAGAAAGAGGATGAGGGATCTTGAGGGATCTGATTACTGTTACCCAAAAAAGACAAGGGCACTTGAACAGCAGCAGTGCTCAGCACTAAGCTTGTAGTTCTCCTTGCTGGACAGGGAGTCATATCCTTCACATTAGCAGAGGAAGAGGGATGCACAACTGAAAGCTTATGATGGACTCTTTCAACTGGGTTTCTCTTGTCAGTGTCTACTAAACTGAGGCAAGAAATATGGTTAAGGGTTGAGCCGAAAATTTAAACAGCTAACTTTAAACTGGTTGCTACAGAAGAGAGAGCAAGGTCCAGTTTCCCCATCCCCATAGTCCAAGCAATATTTATTCTCCATTATAGAAGGCTTGGCCTGAGAAAAGGGAAGATTTTAAAGTAAAGAAAGCAAAAAGTTGTGGGTTTGTTCCTTCTATTTAAAAAAAAAAGTTTTACCCAGCCTGAAGGCAAGGCTATAATTGTGAAATGAATAAAATAATTACATATAATCTAAGAGGGGAAAAAAGAAGGAGCCCTTTAAATGTTTTGCTTGGGTTTTTTTTCAATATTTATTTAGCTTTAGTAGCTAACACAGTGAAGAAAAGAAGCCCTTGTTAGAGAGTGGAGAACCATTATCTCTTGAGCTAAGCTGTAAAAGCTTACATTTTGCATGTTCTGAGGAAATTCAGAGAAATAGGAAATACGAATTAAACTATAACATGTTTAAAACTAAAAGTCATTCTGATAGGAAACGGAACAGCCGTAGCATCAACACAATGACATTTGAAACACAACAAAAATCAAGAAGCTTATGACCAGCTTTTACCTGTTCCTCTCAAAAGGTTTGTATGATTTAAGGCTTGGCCTTTACTATCTGTTTTCTATCAAGAAGGCTCAAATGCTGAAGCAATGGAGGACAATATAATCTATTGGCTTTTTCTAGAAATAGACTGAGAACCCAGAAAACTGTCTGAAATCAAGAGAAAAAATTCTGAGAAACTACAGAGGCTTGAATCAGGTGCAAAATCACTTGGGATCTTTCTTCCCAAAATGCAGGAGCTGGAATCTTGTCTTTTTATTAGCCCCTGCTAGGAAAAAGTCTGCAGTGAAGTGGAATGAAACACAACAGAATAAGCTGTGTCTGAACTTCAGCCAGACATCCCCTTTTGGATCCCAAGGGGACTCTGATGTGCTGATGCAAAACTGATTTTTTAGAAAGTGTGACTGTGGTAAAGGCATCACATTTACATAGTGAAAGAGGCCTGACTGGGTTGGGAGAGAGCGGAGAATATAAAAGCAATGCAATGTAACCTGTGTTTTGATTCAAGAACCCTTACATGGAATGAGCTGGAGGAATTAAATTTCACAAAGTGGAATTAGCCTTAGTTGTGTCTTGGTACCTTTCATCACACAAAATGATATTCAGCCCAGAACTAAAACATTAAATTAGGAGATATGAAATGAAAAAGTAAGCAGCAGAAAACATGACTTTTGACTAAATGAATTGGCTGTAAAAACAGGGGTGAAAATGTGGTATAAAATTATCAAAGCTCTCTGCAATTTTTGCAGCACTTTCTCAGCCACAAATATGCTTTCCCACATAAGACAGTAACTTGTTTCTTTGTGGAGCTATCATTAAGTACAGCAGAATGCCAAGTCAATGTCAAAGCTTTGAAAGCAAAGTATTAGTGTTTTCTTTCGTCCTTCTTTCCTTTGAGGAAAAAAATGAAAGATTTGTTTCAATTATGCATTTTAACAGATTCAGATTACAAAACAATATCTTCTACACACATATGAAAAAGAAGATGCCAAGGATTTCTCTCAATAAGATCTTTCCAAAAGATCTGTTTTTTCCGTCAGAATGAGTACTACGAGAAATATAATTTCCTCACCTTTGGAAAGGTGAGGAATATTTTCAGCATACAGGTGGCAGTCTGCTTTCTAATTCCATTTTGCACGACCAGGCTGGCTGAACTTCCTTACTGATCAGTAAGTGACTGGATCATGCATGAAGCAATGCTAATGCAGCACTGTACCAGTGCTGAAGCAATGGTAGCTGATTGAGAACAAGGATTACAACTATGTATCTGAGGTGTGTTTCAGTCTGAGATTTTTGGAGCCTTGTTAGGTTTCTTCTTCATAATTAGGTGGTTGTGAGCAGCATGATCGATGAAACATAACCATCATAACTCCATCTAGGACTGAGGTTGCGTTACCAGCAATGTGAGTTATGTCTACATGACACAATGCAGCGTTGTGTAGCTACAGCAAGTTAGCTCTGAGGACCAGAAATATGGCCTTGTGAGCAGAAACACCCCTGGTGCTGCGCAGCAGGCAAAGCTAGGAATGCAGGCTGGTGGCAAGGTAGCTAGAGGGAGACACAGTGGGCACTCTGTGTAGCCGTGACCTCCCTCCTCCTACTGGTCTGCTGACCTGCACGACGATTTACTTTGATGTTTGCAATCAGAGGCAATGGCAGATAGGCCTGTGCGTTCTTTCCACATTAAAGGTGAACCCTAATGCTGGGCACACACTGAAAGGAGGTCTTCAAAAAGATTATATGATACAGTGCTCAAGAAGAAGATTCTTTGGATTCATGGCCTATGTTCCTCATGGTTACTTTGTGTAGCCCTGGCCCCTAGGAATTAGCCTGGGTGTTTCATTACTACTTAAACTCACTGTAAAGTTCAGTAAAATATGGTGATTTCAGTGTCTGCTGCTGTCATATCATTAGGAAACACATAAGGTGAAATCTTCTATTAATGTACTGTTGTATTGGAACTGAAAAATCTAGCTGCTTTATTCACTGCTACATATACACTTTCAGCATTAGACAAGGAATCACCCTGCTGGAGAGTAACCACTTTGGAACTGGCGTTTTTTATGCGTCAGGTCTCATCTGGAATATTTTAGAAGAGGATTAATCACTTCCCAGTTTTCTTGAACCTGAAACAAGACTTTCTGACTAAAATTCACATAATTTAATTTTCCTGTGGCTGCCTATAAAAACCACCAAGAAACCATGCCATCCAGCAAGGATACTTTAATTTGGTTTAAGGGAGAATGAGACTCAGTTTGGCACAGTGTCATGGTGTAGTGGAAATATAGAAAAATAATAGACTGACAATTTTTTTTCTATACCATATGCCCCTTATGCAGTAAGCTTATTTCCATTTGTATGGACACTCTCCTTGTTCTGAAGGAAGGTGAAATCAGTTGGCAACAATAAGAATCTTGCTTTTTCAGTTCCGTGTTTCTTGCAAAGGAAGAAAAACAACACTAATTCAGCACTAGAGTGAAGTAAGTTATTTGAATATGAAAATGAGGTATAGAAAATAGAAAATAATTATCTAAATTTGGGTGTAGAACCTGAGTAACATGACAAAATGCTCTGGGGAAAAGAATGTTTTCCTACAGATTATTTGCTGGAAACTGTCCTATTGCATGTTCACTGAGGAAAATGAGAGCCTGCCTGAATACGCCATTAGTTGCTGTAATCCATCTGCAGTGGAACTGAGTTACCCTCCACCCTCCTCCATGAGCATGCATAATAAGTCACATACACCAGGAGGCACATTAATAAGTCGACTCTCACCTCATGTTTTTGTGTAGTTAGGATGTTGTTTCCTCAGGGCTGCAGTGCAGAGGCGCAGCCTCTTCTAAGGTGTGTTGTCATGGGCATAATTAGTGCAGGCCACTGAAACCCACTGTCCCATGTGCATCACCCAGGGAGTCATGGTGCAGGAGAGAGGAGCAAAGCTCTCCAATGTCTGAGGCTGGAGCCAAATATCAGACTCTGTACTCAAAAGGTGTTTGCCAGTACTGACTATACAATGGCCTTTTCTTTGTTACTTGAAGTAATGTGTCCGATGCAGTAATGAGTTCAACAGGACATGTCGCTGTCTTGTGTTGGAAAAGAATTCACCTTCTTTCTAAAGAGGAATTCCAAATCTGCTCTTGTTAAGAGCCATCATCATTTCATCAGTTAAATAGGCTTATCTGTTTTTTCCAGTGCTCCTCTTGTCCACTACTCTTGGGATGCAAAGAGGAAAAACATATCAGAAGCATCAAAATAATCTCACAGCTGAAATGCTCCGCTTGAAGCAGAAATTACTGCTGAAGTGTGCTGAGATACTCTTTATGCAATGAAGCACACTACAAATTGCTGGCAGCTCTCAGACAGCAAATTCTTCACAAATAAAGGATCAATAAACTTCTAGGAGTAGAACTAGCCAACAGTTTCCTGCCAATAGATTTTTAAACCTAGTATGGTCTAATTTTTCTTAACAAGAATTTTCAGTTTCTGTTAAATGTCTATTTTTTTTACCAAAGAGATGTGGGTTTAAGGAAAAAAAATCCTTGTTTTTCTAAAACAAGTAAGTACAGAATGTCAAAACCTTTTCAGGGGAAAAAATGAAATAAATAAAAGAGACAAATTGGATACTTTGGTTTCCCCTAAAAAATAGAAGTGAAAATCCTGAGAAAACTGATTCTTCAAGTAATATGAAAAATATTTTCCATATTTGAACTTTTCCTATTACTCTGTGTTGAGAGCAAGTCTTTATTTCATCATAAAAATCATCAACATTCACATGTATGATAACCAAAGTGCCTTAAAAGCAAATGATAAATAGTTTTTATATCTGGATGATGTGTCATTAAGAGAACGGTATTTTAAAAATTAATTCTTTTCCAATAGTTTTCCGTAATGTACCTGCTTCCATAAAACCCCAATAACACATCAGTAACTCAGTTTCCATCTCTTAAACTGCTGGGACATTTGTGGTTTAGTGTTAATAGCTTTATAGGCATAGACTTCTGACTCAAGCAAAGTATCATGTTAAAGGATTTATGCATTTAGTGTGCTATCAAGTGCAAATACTGGCATTTAAACCTAGTATTTTCCAGACTGCCAGCCAAACCTGTGTTTAAGATGTCTGGATATAGTCATGTTGGGATTTGCCTGCTATTCTGTCACAGGCTGGCTTCTACGACTGACTCTTCAGCTTGGTACGTCAGTATGAACATTGCTCTTTAATTTTGGAATATTTGAAATAATTTTCTTGTTTTAACCAAGGTGGATTTTAGATATCTGAAATAGATGGGTTCACAGTGTGATGCATCTGGTGTGATTCTGAGAGTCACAATATTTATGCCTAATCAGAAGAAACTTAAAATGTTTCAGATTGGCCACCATGAAACTGAAACACTAAATTCACTTCATACAGTTTTCATATAAAACTTTGCCTTGATGTACTATGCCTTGCTTTGTAAAGTCCACCTGGAATGAAAAGGTAAAAGTGGAGGTCATTACCTAAAGCAGTAAGTAGTGTGACAGCCAAAGGGCACATTCCAAACATAAACAAACTCCTGTGGCTCAGGTTGAAACAGGGACAATTGAAGAGAGCACTTCATGAGGAGTGAGCCCGAAACACAGACACCAGACACGTTAAGAATTATACATATGTAAATGTTATTCCTTGTGTGTATCCCATCGGTAATGAGGGCCTTCCTAGTTTTCATGGTGGTGATCCCTTTCCAGAAATCCAAAACGTGGAGAGGAGGACTGTCCTGTGAATGTATCACTGCATCAGTATCAAGTCTAAATTCCTGCTTTTCATATATTGGGTATTTAGGTATGTAGGCACCTTTAAGCAATTCAAGCAGATCATGATACTAAAAAGATTCATTTCTTGATCTTCTCTCTTTCCCAGACCAATGCAGTTTATTTTCAGTGGTCATGGGTCCTCCATGTATAGGGATAGTTCCATCAGACTCCCATCTACCCTCTGACTTTGCATAGATTATTTGAGGTTGTCCTGGTTTGAAAGACAGGTGTCTGCTGGGGAACAGCAAGGCCCCCCTTGGAATGTACAAATCAAACCCCCTTCCCTCCGGATTATTGCAATTTTTGAAAAATTAAGGAAGCTCTCAGGCAAAGATATTGAGGGTAGGAATAGCAGTTCTTTACTGAGATATAGATATATAGATATATAGATATCTATAACAAAACAAAACAAACAACAACTAGTGCTACATTAACAATAAAAACAGAACCAAGAACCTCGAAAAGCTCTGCCTCACAGAGCCCAGGGAAGTCCAATCTCGGTGTTTTCCTGAAGAGCAGAGTTGGAACAGGGGGAAATCTCAGCTAGTGGACGAGACGAAATCAGAAGTTCTGCGCTGTTAGCTGGAATGGCGAGATGTCCCCGCAGAGCTGGGGCGTGCAGGGGCCACACCGTAGCAGAAGGAAAGAAGCAGCGCCGATGAAATGGAGCGGTGGCGGTGGGGCAGGGCCGGCAGGAGGGACAGACGAGCTGCAAGGTCCTGGGCACAGGGGCAGATGATATCTCGCTTCCCTAGGCCAGAATCGGAGGTGACTCTGACTCCTCTCACAGCAAATAAAAGCAGCCAGCTGTCCGTCCTTGCCGACGGCCAGAGACGCACTGCCTATACCCAGCCCGGTGATTCCCTGCCACCAACACTCGTGCTATCCTCCCTATCCAACCTTGGCCACTTCTTTTGTTTTAGCCAAGTACTCATAAATACCCAGTAGTTAGTTTCCTGGCAACTCAGGGGAAAAAATTCTACAAAAAAAAAAGAAACTAATCTAACCCCCAGCAGAGGTACAGATATATATCTGAAAGTATGGTAAATATTCTTTTTAATTGCATGAAAACTTGTATTTCTGCACAAAAATTAAAATATCAGTTTCTATGGGAAGCACCATCTGCTTGCTTGTTTCTGCCTGAGTCTCTGGACAAGGTTGACTGTATTCAAGAATGCAACAGATGATATTTGGAAAGAAAAGTTATAGCATTTTTGAAACCCAAGGATCTCAGTATGAATGCAAACACACAGCACTTTGCTTGTTCTCTGCCCTTTTTCCAAAGTTTGTAAAAACTGTGTTTTAAATAAATATTCTATTAGTGTTGTTGTAGGCAGAAACCAGCATTTCAGAAGAGGATAATTTATCACTTTATGCAATATGTAATGAACATGATTCTCAAACGTCTTGATGTAGAGCCTTAGCGTGTGGCTTCCTAACTATGTTACAACAAATCTCTTGCATTTCTAATCCATTCCAAAGACGAGCAGGAGCAGGTACTGTGTGACTGCCTAAATGATGATCACAGCCACTGTAGAAAGCACCTCTGCCATGTTCTCAACTGTAATAGCAGAAGCATGAGTTTGCTCATCAAATTCCATCTGCAGCTGGTCCCTCAGGGATAAGTGTGGTCCCCTCCAAGTTTGCTAGTACTGACACAGCTGCTTTGAAAATGGCAAATTAAAATATCTGCATGGAGTGGAGATGGCTGCCACCATGGCCTGCATCTGATGTTGTGGTGGTCTTGGGACCCCAGAGCTTTCTTTACAGAGTGGTAGCATGGGCCAGTCCTCTTTAGGGCTGATGCAAGCAGGAGTTTCTAATGCTTGCCAGACAGCTAAAAGGCTACAGAGAAATAAAAATGTCTGTGGCTTCCTGGAAAGTTTTCTGCATTGCCCCTAGCTGGTCTGACAGACCTCCAATTGCTCCCTGGGAGGAATGGCAATGTTCTCCTAGCATCCAGCCTGCCTCTGGGTTTGTAAACTTCTGCTAGAGCCATTAGCTGAATAGGAGGCCTCTAGAAAGTGCCAAAACCATGATTTTAAAAAAAAAATCCCCTTGGTTGCAGATACTGCAAATACTTCTTTCTGCTGGAGGGCATGAGACACTTGTGATACCAATTCAGTGACACAAAAATTCTTTAGCACCTAGAAAATAGCTCTGTCAATTATTTGTTGGAAATGTGTTTAGTATCAAATTAACTGTTCATGACAGTTCACCACAGGTTATTATATGTTATTTGCTGCCACTGCTACATTGCAAAAGCCTCACTGGTGGCAGAGTAACATGGATTCATAGCATTTTATGCAAAGAGTCCCTCAGAAGAAAGACATGCAAAAGACTTTTAGCTTTAAATTATTTAATTCCTGTCATTTCCTTAAACAGATATGTGAGGCGAATTAATCTATAGCTCCTCATCAAATCATTTCTTGCTGCTCAGCTGTGGAATTTTAGGATATTAAGAAGCTTGTGAGACAGGGGTGTTGATTGCCAAGCCAGCGGGAACTTTAGAAGTCTGTGTCAAAACTAAGCTTGTTTGACACGCAGGACCAAAACATTTGCAGTTGTATAATGATGAGGAGGCTTTGGCTTTTGTTTTGTTTGTTTTTAAGTAGTTCTGGATAGCAGTTGATGTCCTGCTTTGCAAGGCACCGATATTAGAGGTCTCTTTGATGTGGGGAGGAGACTGCACTATTTCTTGGGCTGAAACACTAGAGGTTGTTGCTTCATGATGATGAACAAAAAGGAATGAAAACTGTGGCAATCAGTGTGCTGGGATGGAGGTCTCAGACATACACAGTTCACACACGAGCATGTGCTGCTTTGAACATTGCTTGTTATTGTATGTGCACTGACACACACATTCCATGACTGCACAGCTGACCCCTGGAGGGTGGAAGCTGGCACTAAATGAAGGACATGCCAGTTCCTTGATTAGATTGCCTAGGCTGTAGGTTTTTAGTAAGCAGCAGTAATGAGGTGTTTTTCAGTATGCTAAGCCGTGAGGATTCCTAGTGACTAACAAGTTATCAGCAAGGCTAGAAACTAGTCTAGCAATGGCACAAAAACTCTGGTTTTAGAAATTTTGGCCTCCTTTGTTCAATTTTAAAATTGTGAACTGTTACAAAATTGTCTATCATAGCAGCTACTCATGAGATGCCACCTGGAATCCTGCATCACAGGAAGGACATCAGACTCTTGGAGTCCAAAGGAGGGCACCAAGAGATTAGAGGAATGGAGCATTTCTGCTTTGAGGAAAGGCTGAGAGTTTGGTTTGTTCAGCTTGGAGAAGAGAAGGCTTTGGGATGACCTAATTGCAGCCTTCCAGTACCCAAAGGGAGCCTACAAGAGAGCTGGAGAGGGGCTTTTTTACATTAGCACATAGTGACAGGACAAGGGGAAATGGCTTCTAACTGAAAGACATTAGGTTCATATTAGATATTAGGAGGAATTTTTACTGTGAGGGTGGTAAGGCACTGGCAAGGTTGTCCAGAGAAGTTGTGGATGCCCCACAGGGTTGTCCCTGAAAGTGCTCAAGGCCAAATTGGATGAGGCTTTGAGCAACTTGGTCTAGTTGAAAGTGTCGCTGCCCAAGGTGGGGGAGTTGGAACTAGATGATTTTTAAGGACCTTTCCAACCCTGATTCTACTATGGTATGTGTTCCAACATTACCTGTAACAGCAATCAAACCTGACACTTATTCCAGGTGGCTTCCAAGGGGAAGATGTTCTGGGAAAAGGAAATGAGTAGAGGTGGGTGTTATCCTGTCTGTTTTCATTGTTTCAAACAATGCTATCTTCAGACATATGATTAGTGGGATTGTGCTGCTATTTTTATCTTCTGCATCACCCTATCTCCCCTCCTTCCCACCTCCTAAGGAGCCTTCTCTTGGTGAGAGACTTGTATGAAGAAATAGGAAGATCTATACCTGGCATTTGTTCCCCTTGGCAGCTATCAGCTGTCAATCCAAGGAAGCTACAGTCTCCTGCAGGGCTCTGCTTGATGGTGCTAGGAATAGAAAATACTGTCTACAGTCTTTCAAATGTCAGTCACAGATCCATGGATTCTGGGATTGAGCTCTGTGGTGTTCTGGGTAGGGGTAAATCTTATCACTGCTGGCATCAAACTGATTAGAACTCTACAAAACAACATGGCAGTGAGGTCCTCAGAAATGGTATTTCATCCACCAGAAAGCATATGGTCTTATATAAGCACTTTAGTTAGTTTGTAAAAGGATAAAAAGTCATCCTGGTTCAACTGCTTCTGATTGCTTAAACAGAAGAAAAGCTTTGTAGTTAAGTTGCTGAGGTAGGATTCAGAAGATCTGTGTCTATTTTGTTCCACTGCAGAATTCCTAGGTGACCTGAACACCTTCTTTAATCTCTGTTCCCGTCTAAAAAGATACAGTGATAAGGCTCTTTTCATTTAAGTTTTCATGTGTGAGGTTTGACAGCAGGTATTGACCTCATCCTACTGGTATACAAGGTATTCTTTAGGAGGGAACCTCATTTCAAGGGAGCATTACAGTTGTCCTTCTTTATTACACAGCTAATAATGGTGCCTGTGAAATATAGTTGTCCTATAATATCAGCTTATATATATATGACTTTTAAAAAAAAAGTTACATACTGACTCCAAGGCTTTTCACCTCAGCAGGGGATTTATTACACAATTCAGAAACCTGTATTTACAGAACTGGCCAGAGCCAGAGCCTGAGGACCTGGAACTGCCAAACAGAGAAAAGGGGAGAATAGACTCTTGGATTGAAACAAATCCCATGATCTTGTCTGTGGGAGAAGAAAGGAACTGCTGTGCATACCAGAGGAGGTGGGTTACTGAATTTGGTGCACAAAGAGTGAAGATACTGCTGGAAAACATAAGCTTCTTTTCATGTTTTAGGTGGTAAATGCAGATGTAATTTGAGAGTCAATGCGTGGCTTTTGACTGAACACAAAGGGGCAGACGGTTCCACTTAGTTCCGAAATGAGATGCAATCATATCTGTGGATTGCACGGTGGCAAATGAGTTGAATCTGCCTTACGATGCATCCTGCTGCCCAAAGTGCAGAGTCCTGCCACAGCCATCCCTCCTCACTGCCCTGGACTGTGTCTGCCCAAGGCATAGTGCTTTTGCATAAGCAATAACAAACATACAAAAAGCAGCACTTTCTGCCACAGCAGAGAGCGGTCTTACCAGAGTCAAATCTCACTAATCCGGGACTAGCATTGTTTTAATCCCGTTTGCATGGCTGCATTTCTGAATAGTTATTATTGCTGTTGTTCTAAAAATAACCCAGCATTTGCTAAGTTGGATGTTTGAACATTAGTGGGGTACACTTCCAGAATAAATTGCACTTCTCTTGTATTAGCTGCCACTTCTGATGTCTGGAGACACTATGAGAATAAATGGTTAGTGAATCCTATGTGATCAAGTAGGAATAGGATCAGAGAACACCCCTACAATTACCTTTTCAGTTCCTTCCTCTTCTCAGAGCATTTATTCTTATTTAAATCATTAAAATAGCAAATTGAAGTCCAGTAAGCAGAATGTAACTAACTTGAAAGCCAAGAGATGGCCAATGAAGATCACAGCCCTAAATACGTGCCCTTCTCATCACTTTGACCAAGTCTTTTAAAATAGTAGAATGGTATGTAAGTATTAGAGCACTGAAAGGAGGAGAACAGACTGGTCACCTGTCTTTTTTGATTTCAAGACCTTGAACTCTTTAAATAAGGACATTGAATAGATAGCAGATAGAGAGTCAGTCGCATAAATCTAGAAGAAATATGTTCTTTTCTGATTATTTTAACTCTGATATTTAAGATTATAGATGCTTAGAAGAAAGATATCGGTAGAAGTTTGTCTTTTCTCCAGACAGAAGATTGGTTAGAGAATTTTCCTGTTGGAATGGAATTTAAAATTATTCTGTTTGGTGGAGTTTGTTGGAACATCAGGAATTTTTATTCTCTGGAGTTTTGACCAAGTGTTGCACAGAAAAGTAGCTTTTGTGCAGAAGGATTCTCATTTCAAAAATAGCCATGTATAGGACTAGCATGTATGCAAACCTAGACTTTCTTAGTAAAAATATATATTTTTTCTTTTTTTTTTTAGTTTTTGAACAAAACACTTCATTGTGAAGTAACTACATAAATTTTTGCATTTGGCTTGATAGTGGCTATTTAAGACAAAGAAATACATGGGTTAATGATGTAGAAAACATTCCTGGGGCAAAGAGTACAGAAGATTTGTTTGCCTATGAGTAGTAGCCCCTTCTGGGTCTGTGTGCCTAAATAAATGGCTAATATTTTTAGAAATAGACCTTATATTCACCAATAATGCTGATAATTAGCACTTAATCTCCTGTCCTCAAAACACCCCCCATGTCTACTATTTGAGCAAAAGCAGACATTGCTGTCCAATCTGGAGGTTTTATACTTTTAGTCTTCATCCATGACCACATTTCCAAGTCACTCTGTTAGGGAGCTGTGTACTTAGCACAGTAAGAAACCAAGGTGTCCTATGTATACATCCTTTAATGTTCTAAGCACAAGCCAAATAATTTGAAACTAGAGATTAGAAGGGTGGACATTTTATGACTACTCCTTCATTTGTATTAAAAAAGATGCAAGTTAGCTAACAGCAAAAATATTTAGAGGCTCTAGGATATTAAGATAAAATAGGAAGCAGTTGAAAATCTGCAAGTGAGTGTGAGAGCAGGTGTGATGCATCGAAGAGTATGTTCATATGTAGTTCTAGATCCATGGAAATTTCCTCAGCTTGTTTGGCTTCACAGAGGAAAAAATTGCTAAAGGTCTCATTCCAGCCCAGTCAGAAAGCCTGTTGATCAATCATCTTTGATCAAAGGTCATTGATCAGTATCTCCTGCCTAAGAGAAGAGAGAACTGGAGAAGAGAGAAAGAGCACATGACTGTGGGTTTGAAAGGAAGTCTGCAGGACTGGCTTCTGATCCCAAGACCAAAATAAAGGTGAATCCTAAAATGCTGCATCTAAGCTTGTGGAGCTTGGTGATTAGTCCACATACCTGCAATGTCCAAGCAAAACCAGACCATTGCTGCCAAACTGACTTGCCTGTGTTGCAGCAACAGGAACAACCTCCCTGGGAGCCACAGATGGCATTTCATGGAGGCCACAGACTGAGTTTAGGCTGAGGCTTGCCTACTTCACAGTGTTGACATCAAAGCAGTAATCTGCAGGTCCTGTTTTCTCCAGTAGGAGATATAAGGGAATAACTAAGGAATAAGCAGTGTCTGAGAAAGTTCTATTCTTGACTGGAATCCAGGATGTTAAATGAAGGTCTTTCACAAAGGAAGTTTTCTGTGGGGCCTAACAGAAGTACACTCCCCTGGAGGGGATTCTGAAGGCTCTTTCTGGTGGTGAGGGAGCCTTTGGCCCTGGGATGCTCACTAAGAATCAGACAACCACACTATAATTCACTGGTCAACTGTTTACATATTTCTAAATTACTGACTGGGATGACTAACAGGCAGAAGCTTCATTACTGTGACTTAGTTTTTGTCCTTCCTTCCTTTCTTGAATGCTGACATGCACTTTTATTGTGGGCTAGCAGTGTTGCTTTAAGCTTTTGAGATGATGTGAAGTACTTTCTGATCCTGAAAGTAAAAGCAAGGTGTGCCAAGCCAGCCATGTTGGATGAGATTTTGACATGTGCTCTTCACTCAGATCAGAGAAAGAGTCTGTGGCAAAGCCTTGTATAACTCTCTGAAGGTGCAGTGTTGACTGCTGGTAGGAAAGCAGATGGAGAGTGGATGGCATTTACTACAGCAATAGGCATTGAGGCTTTATGGCTCTTGGAGTACACTACTGCAACACTGCAAACTTGTACCCAGTGGAGTCAGGCCACTGCAAGGCATGCTCTGTACTGGTGGGGGAGCATTTGGTGCTGGAGCTGCTGGAGTGGCATCCTGGCATAGAGATGCTGTCAGCTGGGAGGGCTGCACACTCCCACTGCTGAGAGATTTTCTACAACGAGGCAAGCAACTATTTTATCTGTTTAACTACACAGTGCAAGTGCCTCTTGCCAAGAGCCTGTCTTCTCAGTTTAAAGATGTGTTAATTGAGTAATAGACCATATTTGTCATGAGGGAACTATACGTCTCAGGAATGTCTGCCACTGAAACACGACAAGTTCTGCAAAGCTGTATCTTTTTAAGTAGCCCATCCTTGCTGCTCTGTGTGGGTTCTGCTGTGGCTATTGTTCCAGACAGGACTGGCCATAACCCCTGGAATAAATCAGCAGTGTGAGCTTTGTTTTGTTATTGTGGTAACCCTTGTAACCTAAGAAGTCAATAGCTGACTTTTTCATTTTAATTTATCTTACAATAAAGAAATGGCTATGTGCTTCTGGTAAAGAAACCCAATTCTGCTTATTTCTTCCAGTCCATATAGAAACATTGTGTTCACCAGAGCTCACTTCTTCAGTAATTTTGAGACTACAGTCTTGAGATTATGCCCCTCAAAAATCCTATGAAGGATTGCTTTGTCTAAATTTTCATGGAATCTCAAAGTAATTATTGCATGTTTTTAGTGCCTGTCTCCATCTAGGATATCAATTCACTAATCTTCAAGAACTTTTGGAAATCAGATTGCAAAAGACTGTCTTGAGATGTCTTAAGCAAGTTTGGCTCTCTGATGATAGATACTAAAACAGAATACAATCAGTCTCCTTTCAGACATATCAGATACTCAAAATGACTAGTTAGTTTTGAAAACTAGAGACCCTCAGTGAGTGCTTTTCCATGATGTATTATGTTGAAATTTGACTTCCTAAAGCTCATAATAATTTAAGACATCTAGAATTATATGAGCCAATAGTTCATAAAAATGTATTTCAAAATTTTGAATTTAAATTAAAATCAGACTACTTTTGCTTCTGACATACATTTTAAAAGCATTATACTGAATTTCTATGAGCAAAAGTCTCAGCTGATTTTGATGTTAACTCCCTATCTGCTGTCTGGGAACACTGAGGTGTGTTTACTGCTCACTAAAAAACACCTTGATTGGCCCAAGTAGCAAACTATCAACAAGTTAGTAGATTTCTAAACCAAACTGGACACACAGGCGGAGTTCTCAGGACCTGTGAGGAGACAGAAAGCAGAGTTGAGTAGCCTTTGCCTACAGCAGGAGCATTTGGTCAAATTTCACAGTTGTTGTCACTGTTTCAGTCATGAGGAGCTTGTGGGGCAAAGTCCCTGTTACTGATAGTAACTTAATTTCTGCAGGGATGTGTCGCTTGACCTTGAGTAAAGTTTGATAACAGGGAAGTTAAAGTAGAATCCTGTTGCTGGAAACAATGAAGGCAAACTCAGTTAGAATCCAGACTTGCTTCTACATGGCTGATTGTAAAACAGATTAGTTATTACATACCTTTGATTTTACCTTTTGCCTAATGGATATTGTTCTAGAGGATGTAAGGGATTCTCATCTCTGCTTTCATGGTGTCTCTAACTGAGGGAAAGTTTTGATGTAGGTATTTAAATGTGGTTTTACAGAGAAAAAAACCCACAGTGCACATCTTTGAAAACACAGGAAAAGGAAATCCCACTGCCATGTAGTTGGATCAGCCATGAAAATGAATCATAAGAATTTCCCAAAATCACAAACATAGAGGTTCAACCATCTCTAATATTAAATCTCTGGTTAGTCCAAAGTTAAATGTGTTCCTGGCTTGTGTCCTGGCTGACAAATTGAGCAAGAGCTTCACAAAGAAACAGCTTTACTAGATGACAGTATACAATGCATTTTAACACTGCATGTTTTATATCTCCTCTTTTTGAGACATACTGTTCTTCTTAAGAGTTGTCTGAAGACCACAAATATTCAGTTAAAATAATTAACTAGAATTGTACTGATTATTTCTAGACTGTTCATAGCTGGACCACTCAGTTAAAAAAGTGTACATATTTGTCCTAGTAACAATAGCTCCTTTTTATTCACTTTTACCTTTCTTGTGCCTATGACCAAATGGCTTTTATAATGCAACAGAGATTATGAAATAACATCAGGGCAGGACTAAGGAACATTTTGGGGTCCTTTCATTTTTTAATTCATTCTGAGGGCTTCCATATAGGTGTAGCTGTTTTATCAAAAATTCTTTTGCTTTAATTGAGCCAATCCCTTAATTCATGAAGGAAAGGAATAGGCATTTTTCAAGCTACCTTGTAGCAATTTATGCAGAGAGAAGAACTGTACTATCTTGGAAAAATTCGCAATTGCTGCTTATTATTTTCTTTACTCCTAATTAAGGTCTTCACTTGAAAATAACTGATATTTTTAATCAGCCTTATCATTGAGGTGACAAAAGGTTTCTGTTGCCCAATAAAATCTTAGTGATATCATCTATTAAGATCTGCTGTAACAGCACAAGCTTCTTGTCTTTCAAAGGGAATTTCCTGCAAAGGTGAATACAAATTTTTTTGTGGGAATGCAAGCCATCAGATCTCATGGCAATGAACATAGCATCTCAAGTGAAGGGTTGGATTGTGTGACAGTGGTTGGGAATACGTTTTTTGAAAGGAAAAAAAATAGGGAAATAGTTTTGTGCCAAGTCAGCAAGGTGAATTAGCTCACCAAGGAGTTCAGCAAAGGGTCCGTGGCCAAGAAAGAGAAGTCTGTGTGGCGGAGAGCAGTGGCAGAAAGAATCCTGGTAGGTGTAGGATGAACAGTATCTTTCCTTTTCAGTGATGCAGAGCAGCTACAATGGCATAGCTTTACTGTAGCCCTTTACACTGGTAAAACACAAAGAAAATAATAACTGATGGCAATCAATCCTTCTGGAAAAATAATGACTAGAAGTGTTAAGATGCTGGGAAAGCAGTGTTTCCTAAGTGGTCATGGAAGAGTCTTCCTGGTTCAGAATGTGTAAGGTCCCTAAAACCAGTGAATAGGAAACTGGATCCATAGCCACTTCTCCCTTGATGGACTTTGTTATTGCCATCTTGATTATAGATATGAAAAATCATGTGGTTACAGATACAAATCTGGCACATGGAGGAAGCAGATTTAACTCCCTCTTGCCTCGCATATTTCCATTGTTGCCTTTAGGAATTCTCACTTGTTCTTTACTTCTTCCTTTGACAAAGGGTCACCAGAAACCATAAAAATTCCCTATTTTATGGAGTGGTCTCAAAATAAATGGATGAAAAGTGGAAGATACTCAGACCCCGTGGTAAGGATGACCATACTAGGACAGTAGATAGCTGGCATTATGCATAAATTTCTGCTCAGCAATGATGAAGAGGATTTATTTCTCCAATCCCTGTAGTGTTTTACTTAAGTATTGTGTTGTCTCAAAAATATGCATTTCTTTCCATCAAGGCTGTCTAAGCTAAATGATTCATGGAGGAGAGGAACAAAACCCCATATTTTAATATGATTATAGATAATTCAATTTCCATGCTGGTGATCAGCAATTAATTAGTAGCTGAAAACATTAATCCAGTCTGTGAACCACAAAGCTACAGTCAATTCCAACGGCTCCAAGATAGAGCAAATCTTTGGAGCCAGTTTGGTAATATAAGTAGACCATAAATCTGACCAAAGCGATCTAATGAAAAGTTCAAGCACGACCCAATGGTCTCTAGAAAGTTAGAATTCCAGAATAATTAAATTCAGAGTAATTTTATCCATTTGTGTGGGCTTCTGTGAAGTGGGAGATGGACAAGAGTTTTATTTCATTCTGGCTCTTCTAAAGAAATGTTAGACGTTTCCTTACTGATCAGATTACTTTTAGTTTTCTGTATGACATTTTATTAGAGTTTGTTGGGACTGTCTGCTATTGTTCCTCACGTAATCTTATGGAAATTCTTGGCAGCGGTAAGCACAATGGTTTTACCACCATGATTGGTACACATTTTCCACACACGATAAATGCAAGTGATTTGCTAAATGCCTGCCAATTAAATACTGTAACTTTCCCTTTTCACGCAATTATTCATATAAGCTAGAGAAGTCAATCATCACTAGTTCACAATTCTGCCTTTATAACAATTAAACCAGTTATGGTATTGAAATGGGTTCTTGTATCTTCTGGCAGCAAAAATCTTGGTTAAAAGGAGGGTGAGTATAATCTACAACAGTTCCAAAAGCAGGAAATACTTCAAGCAAATTCCAGTGTAGTTTTTTGTCTGGTTATTTGTGAAGTTCCCAGCAACTTCCATCTGTTTCCTCTGGCTTCCATGTAATAAGTTAATAGTGCAATAATAGCTGATGAACGGAGAGGGAGCAGAGGAAACAGCAGAGTTGTGCTAAGAATGGAACGATGTGCCCTTATGATGATAAACTGATCCCATTCCATTAAATCACAAAGCTGTCTCCACTCTTCTCCTCATCCCACATGAGCGGCTGAAGAAAAAATCATGGAATTGCTATCGCTCACTGCAGCTGTCAGGAAACGATACTAATTAGTTTAATTTGCAATAACACAAGCACTTAACTCTCCAAATAATCTAAGTTAGTAAGTCAGGTTTTATATTATGACAATGACATGTTTAAGAGCCTCTGGAGCAGTGATTTCTTTAACCTCTGACTCAAATGTCTTTCAAAGGAACACAACAAAACTCTTTGTCCCATGTTGTTTCAGTACCTGCTTGTGAGGGCAATTACTTGATAGGAAATTGTGGCAGAATTGCTTAAAGAGGAGAAAACCCAACAGCTGGTATACACTGGCATTTTGCAAGACAGTTTAATGAAATATTATTGAAGAAAAAAACAAAAGCCTGTCCTATGGAATTGCCAGAGGATGATATCACAAAAAGATGGTCAAACTGCCTTGGCTTCCTCCTTTCGTGGCTTTGTAATGTTCCTTCATTTGGGAACTGCTTCTTTGTTTCCTTCTCTGGTATTCACACACTTTTCTGGTATTGTGTATGGGTTTCTAATGCTTCTGGACAAGGCAGAAAATGTTGATGAAACATTTGGAAATATTAGGCAACTGTAAAAGGAAGAAATATCACTCTATTGGCTTGAAAATAATGAAAGTTTAAACGCCCCCACCTATAAATAAAGTTGGGCTTGCTTGCTTTAGACGTCTCATATTTCACTCTGGACAGTCTTAAGAGGTTGTTCTGCCTTCTGAAATTCTCTGATATAATTAGCAATTTAGTGTAACATCAACATGCTAACTTTAAAGTTGTGGAGTAATCAAACATTGGAAAAGAATGGGGCATTTGTACCTCTCCAAGCTTGTGTTTCAGGCTCTATGCAAACTCAAATACTACATTAAGGCACTGCTTCTGTTTTGGGTGATTATTTTGTATTGGCTTAATATATTGATGAGAATGATGGTGTGGAGAAAATCAGGACAGTGTACGCCCTTTCCTCCTCTATCTTCATTTTTTAAATAGACTTACATTTTGAAGCAGAGCTTTTTACAAAGAGAAGAATTCAGTGATAATTTCCTCAGTGATGGAATTGTGAAAATGGATGTTTCCTGAAAACAAACACATTAAGCTGACTTAGAAGTCTTGACTGAATTGTCTTTTAAAGGCTTCAGTCAGACCTTGGATTTTAAGACCTTTATGTAATCAGTACCGTTCCATTGTACAGAATCAATCATCTCAGGATCTCTTCTGCTTCCTGGGCTTTATTTCAAGACATCACTTAGAGACATACTCATCCCAGTCTTTACAGTCCAGTGAGGGTCTGAAAATCCTGAATGCCAGGAACAATCGTAACAGTTTAAAAAGTGTACCATTAGAGTAAAGAGGAAAAAAATTCTCTGTAATCAGGGCCAGGTGGGGGGGAAGCAAGAAAACAAAAGCTTATTTACTTAAAGAAAAAAATCTTAGAACTCCTTGTTTCTTCAAACCTCATAATAGAGTTTATCAACTGTCAATAACCAAATGCATGTTTCTCTTTTCCCAAGAGCTGATTAAAGCTGTGGTTGCCTCCTGTAATTCAGGGCATTCCATTGTGTTTGTTTCTCCTGGAATTTTCAGGCTGAATTACTGTAACTAATATACCACTAACTCTGTACTGCAAGAGCCCTGACCTTTTGAATCTCTGCTTCTTAGCAGAAAATTGGCATAGAAAATTTCAACACAATAAATGCTTTTAATGTTTTACTTTATTTTGATCCAGAAATACATATACACCATCTTATTAAGTTAGTTTGCCACCAGTATCAGATTGGGTTGGAGAGTTCTAAAGATGAGGAGATGGGAAAAGATGAACTATTCCATTTGCAGTGGATTAGCAATAACCAGGAAAAGACCAAAAACTTAGTGCTTTTGGCCTCACTCTGAAATGGGGCCATACTCACATGCAAGTATCCATACACAGATCACAAGTCCTCCCAGAAGTTCCTTCCCTTTAGAAACATTCAAATTTTCATGTATTCTTCAGAAATGGGGAGAAATATTTTGTAGCTTAAAAAATTATTTCCTGAAATGTGCTTCTGATTATTCCTTGAATTCAAATCATTGCATTACCTCATCAGACCCTGCACAAATTGAGAAAGTATTCAAATGACAGGTGCTAACTATCTTTGCCAGGCAAACAGGTACCATCTTCTTGTGGTCACTGGAGGCATTGGAGGCTGCAGAGAAGAGACTGTCTGTGGTAGCTGGAGGTTTGTTAAATGACAGTCGTTTCAGGATGCTCATGTGCTGGCTGAGTCAGTTTAGGAAGTCTCTGTTTCTTGAGGCTGCTTTCTTTTTACCTAGGTGTAAGGTAAATATTGGTATTTTTCAAGTAGTTCTGTAGTACATTGCTTTTGCAGACACATCCTACACTGAGACAAACACAATAAATTTTGATAAGGGTGGAAAATACACAAAGTGAAATTTCCCTTGGCCAGGGGCTTCTGTGCTTTTTTCAGGAGCAGTGGCACATGTTTTCTTGTGACTTTTGGATAGACTGCAGGCATGGTGTGTGGAGGAACAGCTGAATGATCTCTGTAGGAAAAGCAATAGCCAGATGACTCTGGCTCTCTGTGGCAAGATCCCTGTGAAGAATAAAACCTGGCTCAGCACGTGACATAGAACCTTCAAACTAAAGGTGAGTTGCCACCAGAGGACCTCACTGCACAGGACCAAGAATAACAATATGCTACATTTTTCCTGAAGTATTAATTTCTGACACTATCCTCTTCAAGCTGAAGCTAGTAATTTCACATAGTCATATGGATAGGATTGCTAGTTTTCCCTCACATCTCTTCTTATCCATTGTTGCTCAATCCTCATCCTCAATCCTTGATCCTCATCCTCAATATACCTATTTGCAATTGCTGACTTCAGTGTTATAAAATATTTAGCTTTTTGATGCTAGATCAAGTAGAACAAATAAAACACAGCTACTTTACAGCTAGACTATACAAATTCCTGTACAGACAGATGCTATGAAAGTAAGCTGATAAATCACTCAACAAAATTAAAAATAACAAGATTGTTGATCAACAGCAAAAAAATATCACTATTTAAATACAGGATTTTCAAAATTCTACATTAAGCAGGGTTGGGTATTTCAAGGGAAAAGCTTTTAGTAGCCTTGGCATTGTTTGTACATTTAGTTAGAACCAAAGTGAAAAACAGATTTTTTTTTT
>WAAE01049039.1:0-15903 GCA_013400495.1 Nicator chloris | reverse complement strand
GCTTATAAGAAAGATGAGGACAGGCTTTTTAGCAGGCCTGTTAAGAGTAGATGTAAGGAAGGGATTTTGTACAGTGAGAATGGTGTAACACTGGAACGGATTCCCAGAAAAGGTTTTTTTTCTCATTTCCCTTGGCCCCATGGTGTAAATGGAAGTTTGCCTGTGTCTGGAGATGAATGCCACCTGCCAAAGGGATGAAAGCATAGTCCTGTTTGTTGCAGGCTTATGGAAGGGAGAACATTTTGGTAGGTTTTGGAAGAAGGCAGTACCTCAGGTCACTTGCAGTACATCAATCGCAGCACAGTAATAATAAGCGGAGATGTTACACACAAGTGGTCAGCAAAGGCAAATGAATTGTTGGATCCTCCTACAGTAAATATCTTAACTCCTTTTCATAGATCCAGTTATTGTGTAGTAAATCAACATGTGTGTTCAGTGTGTCCTGACCTAGACTTCTAGCAAACATTTATGTTTGAGAGAACACATCTTGGTTTTGTTCCTTGTGGGAAAAAGACTGATGTCTGGAATAAAATAATAGAAAATAAAGAAGACAAAGTAGACATTTGAAGCTAGTACCTTGATTGATGCAGTGGACATGAAACAAACTTCAATTTTCTCCCTCAAAATAGATTATACATGTTAGTCATGTTGCAATATTCATTACAAATCTATGACAAACGTGGTAACTGCGTATAAAAGAAGTAGCCTCAAGTCATTATCTTTGAGTGATTGGTACAAGTGCATAAGAATACATAAGGAGAGTGTTAAAAAGTAGACATTTGGAAACATAACAGGCTTTTAACATGGTTCAAGGGATTAATTTGCCCTGGTGCATGTAAGACTTTAACTGAAGTTGTATGAAGTGTTAGACAGTATTACTATTAAAGCTTAGGGAAAAAAAATCCTTGATGAGTTATCTGTGGTGAAGGAGCAATGAGAGTGTCTTCCATCCTTAAAATTGGGGAGGAATTAACAAGTTATATTTTTAATTTTCAAGAAAATATAAATAAATGTAAATCCAAGGACATGACAGATTGTTGTAAAATTAGTGCATGGGAACCATGCTGCTTTCAGCAAATTACTGTCAAATTTGACTGTCTCCAGGACTTAGGGATGGCATTGAGCTGCTTGTAGTTTTGCTGTGGGAAAGCAACCGCCTAGTTGGAGACTAATTCCAAAGCATTTGGCAGGTGCTGGGATGTGTATGATAGAAAATACCAAAAGCATCCTTTCTTCATCTGCTGGGGAAAAAGAACTGCCTCACTATTTTTGTTTAGTTCCATGGAGGGAAGCAATATGTTTCATTCTGGATCCATGCAGAGTTTTGCGAAAAAGGTTTTTTGAATATTCAGAAAAAAACCTCCACCTTTCTAAGATGGTTTTAGCTTGTAGTAATAAGCTCATGACAGATTGTTTGTATTTGTTTTGTGTATACTGGGAGTGTCTGCAAGAAAGCAAGAAGAATTGACTGTGTGTGCAGGCAGTTTGTCTTAAAACACGACTGCAGATGTGTTAGTAGAGGAATGCTTTTACAGGAGCTTGGTTTACTTCCTCAGGGCAGCATTACGGAGTCTTTCTGGAGAATTGAGAACATTCTTATATATGACAACTAGCAGTGCCACTTGAGCTATTGATGTTGTGAAACTGGGTGATGCATCAGTGGTCCATGCAAGCAAGTAAATGTGTAGGCTTAGAGTTGCTGTGTGAAGCTCCAGAAATTGTGGTGCAGGGGGAGGAGTTGAAAACAATTTATGTAAGATAAGCCTCTGAACCTTTTGCTCAAGTCTTTGCATATGGGGATATCAAGATTGAATGTCACAGTGATCCTACCAAAACAAATCCAGGCATTCCCTGAAAAGTGGTTATGATGGTGAAAACCTTCAGCTCTGTTTGTAGCTGGTATACCCTCTGCATTCAGGGAAAGAACAGGGCAGATGGGTCAAGAGATGAAAACATTTTTGTTCCCCAAATTTCTTAATTTACTTTTTCAGTGTTGTACACTCATACCAGTAACTTTTCATGGAAAAATTAATTACCTAATTTGATTCAGCACAGGAGACTACTTGGAAAAGGGACATGTTGCTCTGCAAAGTGGTTACACTGACATATTCAGAAGACTGATAAACATGACATAATCAAGGCATGATATAAACTACTCTTCAATATTTAAAAGTATACTTAATTAGGTTTGTACTGTGAACTTTATTTTCATTAAGACTGTTTTTGTGCTTTAGGTGAAGGCACTGAAAGAGAAGATTGAATCAGAAAGGGGGAAAGATGCCTTTCCAGTAGCTGGCCAAAAACTAATTTATGCAGGTAATGGATAGTCTGAAGATAACTGACCTGAACCTGCCTTATTTTATGTTGTTTGACTTGGGTATGAATGTTAAGTCTTCTGAGAATTCTAAGAACTGAAGTACAGACAGGATAAAACCCCCCACAAACACAAAAACAATCTCAGTATCAAAGGGAACTCTTAATTTTGAATTAGAATTTTATAGATTTAAATGCGTATGTGTCTGCCATCTTTGCTCTTGTAATGTGATGTCTTGGGGATATGCTGGGTGAAGAAGAAATAGCTTTTGTTACAAGAATTCAAGATTTAAGCAGGTCAAAGCTGCTGTTCTGGCTTAATTCTTTTCTTGTTCAATTTATGCTGTGTATAGCTAAAGCATTGCTGCATGTAGTTCAGAGAGTTAAAACCCAGATTATTACTTTTCGATTAATAAAAGAAACCCACCACAAAATCCTTGCTGTACAAAGGTACTTTCAATACGTTAAAGCTCTGTCACTAGAAATGTGTATTATGTACTAACAAAAAGCAGACTAATGTCAGTTAAAAACATGAAATTAACTTTATTTGAGCTTTATTTTACTTGCCTTGTTCATTCTGGTGCTAATACAGAAATCCATTTTTTTGTTCTCACTTCATGGCAGAACTTTGGTGCTATGCCAATGCTCCCTCTAGTGTTTTTGTCCTCTAAAATTGAGCTTGAAAGAAACTTTGGACTTTTTACTTTTGTCATGTACTGCTTTGTAACAAGTATTGTCTTTTTCACTTGTAATAAGCTAAAGCCACTGTTAACAGTGGAGAGATGCTACTGGGAGAGAAGCTGTGAGTCTTTGTGTTTGTACAGCTCCTCTGGACTACGTCTCTTAGCAAGTTTTATGTCCCTGGTACTTTGGTGGGGGGAGTGAATGTCAAGAACATGAAGGTGGAAGTCTCATGCATAACCAAGAAATGTGAATGAGGCAGAAGGCTTTGTGCAATGTGTGTAATTGCATGGCACTCTTAATACTGTGTTTCTGTGATAGCAAAAATCAAAGATTGCATAAGATTCTGTGACATGACTTGAGTGTTTTCCGAAGCCAGAATGTATCTGCAGTATTGAATAATCCTTCATAAGCCGTAGGAAATATAGGAAATCAGATTGAGAATACAATATTATCCAAAGATAGATTCTCTTTTTTATCTTTTTCTTGGACAAGAGATACAAGGGTATATTGATGATGATTTTACTTTTATTAAAATGAACAGTACAATTTTTGTAGTTTGGTAAAGCAAAGTGATACCCCCAGCTGACTTTAATTAGAGAGGCAGATCCATTGTGTTGGCATCTGTATTAGAGTGAGGTCTAGAAACCCAGAGTGCTGTGTTCTGAGAAGACAGAACAGTCTGTATATATACTTTCATAAAGTATATATATATTATGTTACATACACATTCATTAAAGCCTTCCCCAAAGTGCCTATAAAAAATTGTAAGTAAACCCATGTAGGCTCTGCGTCAGATGCTACAGATATTGCTATTACTGCAGTACATGTAATACTTCCTTGAATGTTTGACCTGCAAGACTGGTGGAACCAGTCTTTTGTGTTCGGAGTGCCATAAAGTGTATGTGTTGCATGATTTCCTTGCAATCGTCACGATAAGGATGTGTTCTTCTATTTGTAGTCCACTAGAGAGGTTGTGAAATGGAAGCAGTCTGTGGCACATCTTCAGAAAATTAGTCAGTTTAAATTGTAAAATATTCCCTGAAAATTCTGCAGTAGAAATCAGTGCTATAAAACTCACTGGAAAACAGACTTGATTTTCTGATTTGTAGTGCTACCTCTAAGATTGTTCTAAGAAAACATAAAAAGTGTGTGGCTTACTCTGTTCCTAAGTTCTTGTAGAGGTGATGCAAATCTATTTTGTCACAGTACAACCTCTGCTTCTGAAACACCCGAAGTCATAGTATAACAAATGTTTCTGGGTTTGCCTAATAGCTTCTTCATCCTTCTGTCAAGATGGGAAGTTATGGAATGGTTCTGGCTGTTTCTAATGTTTTAGCCTTGCAAATTGTTAAAGTTGCAAGGTCACATACTTGTTTTTGCAGGTAATGCTCTTAAAGTAGAAAGGAATTTCCCTTCCTGTGTAAGCAGACATAAGTTACTTGGTTAGGCTTTTTATATGTTAACGCCTTTCCTCTGTATTACATGTATCTTTGTTAAGGATCCAGTGAATCTTTCCAGATTTAATGCTTTTATTTTAAATGGTTTTAAAGCATCTTCATCACTTACGGCAGCAGCCCTCAAGCTATCCACTACTTCTCTACATCACATGAGGAAAATTGTTGCTCTACTGCTGAAACTTAATGTCCAAACTTCTTTTTGTTGGGTTGTTTAACGTTTATAAATCTGCATAAAACATTTTTTTGGGCGGAAATTCCAAGATCGTCTATTGATTTGCTAAACAACTTCTTAATTTCTGCCTGTTTAATTTCCCAGGCAAAATCCTTAATGATGAAACTGCTCTTAAAGAATACAAGATAGATGAGAAGAACTTTGTGGTGGTTATGGTGACAAAAGTGAGTAATTGTTTATTTTGAATAGGAAGCTTTATTAATTTAATTCTGGTTTTTTTTTTTGTGATGAGTGATTGTATATGCCCATCCTTTAAACCAGTGGAATTTCATCATAAGCAAGTTCAGGTCAATAGTATAAAGCTTGTGTAAATAGATAAAAAATATTGCTTCACAGTCTTAGTTTGCCTACACTGATTTTTGCTGCTGCTCTGTGCTGAATGTTTGTATCAAAGAAAAAAATTTCTAATGGCTGATTTTACTGTTTATTCTTTCTTTTCACTCTGTTATTTTTTCCCTTTTATTATTAAAAGGAAAAAGGCAACATAGGTAGTTTGTTGTTAAATCATCTGTATGGAACTCCTCCAGCCTTGCCATGTTGCTTTTCATAATTCATGGCTTTTTCTTCTGTCAAACTCAACAGCATAAACCAGTAGAGACAGGATACATCTGGTAGTAAACAAACCTGTGGGTTTTGAAAGACTGCAAGGGCAATTTATAGGGAATGACTGTGACACGTGTTTGAAGTATTTCTTCTCTGAACCAGTTGTCAGGCTGCTTCCAGGAATCAAGCCACTGATTTTCCAGGCATTCCAGACCATTGCAATCTGAATAAAACTGGCTTCATCTGTGTTTTGGAATATGAAATCAATTTCGAAGCTAGAGTTCCTTCTCCTGACAAAGAAAACATATATTCTGTTGCCCTTTATTTCTGTGTAGTAATACTAAACATAATTAAACATGTGGGCTTGTTAAAGATAACTGTTGTTGCCGTCTTCCTGAATGAACAGCTTTCTAGTCTGTGGTTTGCCACCGAAGAATTTATCAGTGCAAGAAAACACGTGCAGATGAGATATCAGACTCCAGTTTTTCATTTTGTTGGTAGCAGAAGACTCCAGAGAAGTTGTGCAATTACCACTCCTGGAAGTGTTTAAGAAATGTGTGGCTGTGGCACTTAGGGATGCTGTTTAGTGGCAGTGCTGGGTTAGTTTCAGTAATTTTAGAGGTCTCCTCCACAATTCTATGATTCTAAACACAGATCTCCATGAAGAACTGCTAAATTCAGTATATTCTGATAATGAAGGACCTGTAGTTTCGGCCTTTCTTCAGTCTTAAAATCTTTTTGCTAGTCTTGGAGCTCAATTGCCCTTTCCTGATTGTGTTGTCAATAAGACATGCCCAGTCATGTAGGCACAGACTGCTAACTTTGACTGATGCTCAGACGTTGCTGCATTAAGGGTTTAGGAATCCAGCAGAAAATAACCCCCCTTGCATTCCAGCTGTGTCAGTGTTTTTCTTTGAGTGCTTATTAAAATGCTATTTACTGTGCTCATCATGTTGGAAGCTATTTATTCTTAACCTTACCTCTCCTTGCAGACAAAAGGAGGAAGTAAATGTTTTCTTCTTCAAGGAGGCAATGTCTGAAAGTGGTGCAACCTTGAATAAGTAGTTTCATTGAAGTTCAGCTATTTCTCTTGGAAAGGCAAAGACTGGAGTCAGCTTTGTTAGCCCTTGGGGCTATTTCTGTATAATGGGGTTGATACTGCATCCAAGAGAAATCCAAGTTTCCATTAGAAATGTGAAGATTATTTCACAATTATGTACAAGTATTATTCGCTCTAAATATTCTGCTGTAAATTTGGTAGTCCATTTTGCTGTAGCCTTGGTGCTTACTTCAGAACTGAAGTATTTGAGATGTTATTGTACTGCTCTGAATGCAAAGATTGCGTAACTAAAACATGTTGCAGGTGAAGTTTAATTTTTTTTTTGCATCTTTTTTTCCAGCAGACAGCGTTCATAATGAAATGTGATTTCTGTCTTAATCACTTTTTTCCAGGTCTGAGTCTTGAGAAAAGCTTATGCTTGTTCTGCAGATGTTTTTTGGTACTTGTTTGGTTTCTTCTGGAAAATGTGCTTTTGCAAAACACAGGATTGTTTTCATATTTAGAATATTGTGGTCTGTAAATATTTAGGTCTTTGCATTTCACTTTATCCTCAGAGTGTGAGTGCTCATGTGTGTAAGTACTTCAGTGACGCTCTCAGTTGCTTGTTTGAACGCAGCAAAGGGCGTTAGAGATTTAGTATCTTGCAACGTTTTAATGTTGTGTTTGATGTTGAGGCAGCAGTATCAAACACAAATGGTTTTAACAGAACTTAGTGGGTTGCCGTAGAGAGCCGTGGATTTATGAGCTTTGTGCTGTGCCTGAACTCTGTCGTCCTCCTGTAGCCCAAAGCAGCAGCTGGAGCGACTCAGCCGTCAAATGCCACTTCCACTGTTGGCTCAACAACTGCAGCTCCCACAGCAGTTGCTGCACCAATCCCTGTTCCTGCCCCTGTGCCAGCTCCTGTCCCTCCACCACCAGCACCAGATACAGTGGCATGTGAACCTGCACCTGTGAGTGCTGTGAAAGAGGAGAAGGCAGAAGGAAAACCACCTGAGGCACCAGCTGCTGTCAGTCCATCATCAACTGACAGGTATGAATAAGCCTCCAAAAATGGGTTTCCGTTTCTGTTGCTTCTAGTTTTGATTTTAAGTTTTCATTACAGTGTTAGTCCAATCACTTTCTCCATTCTATATAATTTTTCTTCTTTCTTAACTGTAATTTCAGTCTCTGACTCAAATATAACATTACTGATTGTAAGAAGCACCTCTCCTTGCTTACGCGTTCTCCTGTGGGAAGTGTGGTCTTGGGAACAAACCTGTGGAGAGGAAGGTTAAGTGACACAAGACTTGAGCTCCTGTTGGACATTTCAGAGTTGCTATTCTGCAAGTTTCTTTTCAGACTGAGGATATTCTGCAGTGGGGATCTACTGCTCACAAGGCTCTTTAATTCTTAAGAGCAATGTGTCCTGTCTTGCTCATAACCCTCTGACTGTGCTTTGGATCATGTTGGTCAGATTCAAACTGTAAATCCCTTATTGCTGTATGAGTTCCTTCATTTCTAGAAAGAGCTTTTTCTTCCAAAATGTAGGATATAGTATTGCTCTTAATCATGTAATGCCTTAAAGCTACAAGGTTTTTGTTGTTTTTTTTTTTTTCCCTGAATGTTCCTTGGCCCATCTGCAGGTAATTGTGGGACCTGGGAAAACTTTTCACCTCAATTTTCTACAATTGAGAAAATCAGGTGGAAGTTAGAGGTTTCATGCCTGTTGTATACTATTGCCTTTTTTTGCTTAAGTTGCTTAAGTACTGCATGGGATTAAAAGTTGTTAACTAGAATTTAATGGTCCCTGATGTGCTGCATAGCATCAAATCTTCATTTTTCATACTCTGGGTTTTAATTATTTGTGTGTTATTTCTGGGGATACTGATGCACAAGACAGTATTTTTTAAGTGATTGTATCGAATACTGATTTGATGATAATGAAGCAAAACTTGCAATTGCCTGATGTCTTGAAAAACTCATCACAAATTTCTTGCACTAAATACACGAATTGATGATTTAATTTTGCAATTAAATTCTGAGAAATTAGTATACCTTAGAAATGGAATGCAAGTGAAGTTTCTTTTATCAATCAAATTAACTTAGTTGTTAAAAAATAGGAATGAGTGGGTTTTTTTCTTTTTTTTTTCCCTGCTCAGTTTATCCAGTAGGTTCAAAGATCAATCATTCACACTGAAAGAGTGTTTTTCATGTACAGATTGCAGTTTTGTAAAACTGCAGTAAGGGAGCCTCAGTGTACACACTTAACAGGGAGGAACAAAATAATTTAACATATACACTAAGGTTATCACCTGCTTTGATTTCAGTGAGTACTGTTTGCTTCTGATTTGCTTTAGAAGTTAAATTGCTAAGGCAAGATTTATTGACCCAAGGCCAGGCCAGCTGGTGTCCTGCTTTGCCTTTGATCCTTTTTTGATTGTAAATCTTAACTACTGACAGATACTAGTAAAGCATTCTTGTTGGAACAAATTATTTCTTGCATAGATCTTACAGAGATCTCTGTAAGTGCCTTGTTGGATTTTTAGTGGCATCTTCTGAAAACATTCAGATCAATCTGATGATCTTTCACTTGCTGGTAGGAGTTGGCAACTCTTGTAGCCTGATAAAAGTGAGGCTCCTACAGCTCCATGTCTTCAAGTCTATCATGTTATCAAGACTGACCATGTATTGCCAAAATATACACACAATATGTATATACTTATAAATATATGTCTGGCTGCTTCGGTCAGCTCAGCCAGGGGAAATCCTTGCACTCACGCAAGATACCTCAGCCACATCCTGTTCCCCTCTGGCTATTTAGGGCAAAGCTAAATACTGCAAAATGAATATGTACAAAACACAAATCAAAAATAACAATTTCTGTCTTGATAGCTGGCCCCTTAGAGTTTGCCAAGTTTTTGGTACCAGGGCATGGGGACTGCCTGCCTGAGCCATGCAACCCTGTTCCAGGCCCCTGATACTCAGATTTCCATTCCCTGCACATGCACACACACACACACACACACACAGGGCTCACCCAGGAACTGGCTGCAGTCCTTGGCCTTCAGACTTCCACAGTGTCTGGTCTCAGCAGTTGCTGGCTCCACAGATGTCTGGATCCCCCAACTCACAATTCCCTGTCCCTGTGCATACTTGGAATTCCAGATACACACGTGTGTGTAGAATAGAGACACACACACCCTGCATTATGAAAAATTTTTATAAGTAGAATTTAGTAAATATTAGGATAGATGGGCGGTGAGGTGCAGAGCATGGCCAGGCAAGTGTTTCTTACGTATGACTGGGCCTTTTGCTCCTCTTCTTGCTCTCTTGACCCATGCTTTTCTTCTGCATGGTGCCTTAAGCTTTCTTTTCCCTACCTTTGGTTCTTCCTCTAGATTTCCCTCCAACACTTTTTCCTGGCACCCCACAGTAAGTTGCACCACCTTGTAGGCTGTAATGCCCTTGAAAGAGTCTTGTTGACCCACCCTGGGTGTCACCCTGAGATCAAGGGGCTGATGCTTTAATTTTGCATGCCTTGGAATGGGGCACTCCTGGCTGTGGCGGATTAAGACTGGTATTCCTCTGCCTAGTGCTGCGCCTCTGTGTTCCTTGCTGTTCACGGAGGTGAGCCTTTAATCCTGTAATTTAACAATTTTGATAACTTGAGATGGAATAATTGCAAATGTTAGCAGTTTATATTCCTGGGAAAGCAGTGTACTGAGATTTCAATAAATGCTTGCCACTGACCTCCTTGGGTCCTCATTGAGGTCAAACTGGTGACTGTGGGGAAGCAGTTAGTGAGACTGCTGTGTGCTTTTGAAAATCCACCTTGTTCTCCCACCCTTTGAAGCATTCAAGCAAGCAGATGGCTAATCCCTGAGCAGATGGGCAAGAGCCAAACTTCTGGGGAATAGCGGGGGAAGATTTGCCTTGTGTTAAAAATGCTAGCATTGTAAGTTCATAAAATCTATTCTCACTATAGGACCAAAAGAGAGCTCTTTGGAAAGCTTTGTTGGTTTTTTAGAAACAAAAGGGGCTATTAGAGTTACAGCTGCTGCTGCTTTTTTTTTTTTCTTTTTTTTTCTGAAAAACAAGAAGTTTTCCAAAGTTTTGTAATTACCATTGCACTTGTCTTCATCTTGCAGTACAACAGGTGATACATCTCGATCAAATCTTTTTGAGGATGCTATAAGTGCACTTGGTAAGTGGTGAGTTTTTTTAATGTAGACATTATTTTGGTGCAGCAGAAGCATGACGGATTAGCAGATGTTGACATTTTCTTCTGTATCTGTCATTGTTAACGTTATAATCAAAGTGCTCTTCTCTCAGAACTGAACTTGATATCTTGGAACCAGCTTCAAGAACTATTTTACTGAAGAATATTTCCCTTTATTTAATTTTATTGTATAAAAGGAAGATCCCTGCACTCATGCTTTTTTCCCCCCATTTGCTTTCTCTTCTAACTATTCGCTTTGAAGTACCTTGAATAGAAGACTAGATGTAAATATGTGTGTGCTTTTCACTTTTGCACCCCCAAGGGCAGGGCTGATAAAATGGCTGCCTTTATTATTCACTTGTTCCAGCTTCAAAAGTACTTTGTTTTTTGACACATTGAGATTAGATAAATCCACCACATCTGCTGCTATCTGGGCTGAAAAATGAATGCTTCCATGTATTTACAGTCAACTTACATTTATTTTGACAGTTTAAATAATCTTTGTTTCTCAGTGGAATAGACAGAATAAAGACAACAGGGGGCTCTGTCCCTCATTTATGCCAATTTGGGTAGCTAGGAAATTATTAGACAAACCCACAACTCCTTACTCCTGCTGAAATTTTTGGGTTGTTTTGGAGTGTAACAAATTCAGGCACAGAAATAAGGAGGAAGCGGGGTTTGTATTCTGTCTTTTGTTTTTAAATATGAAGCTGCAATTTGGTACAAAGAGTTCAACCAAGTAAAGAGTTTCACTTATATTTTTGTTTGGATATATTGGTGGCAGGTGCTGTGATGAAGCAGCAGTAACATTTTACATGAGTTAGTGGTAGCTACTAGATTTAGTCTGTCCAGCTGAATCTTAGATCTTAGGTATGACATACTGTTTTAAATTGTATGATCCAAAATAGGTGATAGATGCTAATAGCAGGAGACAAAAATGTAACAGAACTAAACTGACTGAAGTGATTGCTGCTACCAAAGGTGCTTTCTTAACCATTCATAATATCTTAGTGGCCAAGATGAGGTCATCACCAACACTCGTGTTAACAGTGTTGATCAGCAAGTTAAATGAAGCTGGTGGTCTTGATTCAAATCTCTTCAAAATTGGGGAAAAACCCAAAATATTTCAAGAGCATCACCTCACGATCCATTTTATATGGAAGTTCTTTGTTTGGTGTCTGATGGAGTAGACCCATATGTCCCTAACATGTTTGGAAATAAGAGGTATTTAGTGTGATTTTTGGGGTAAGCATACTATAAGTGTTAGCCAAAAAATTTTCAAGGGCAATAGGCATGAACTCTGTGATTCTTCTTCTTCTTTAAAAATGTCCTGAAAAGAACTTGCTTGCAGAAATGGATGGATTATGTTTTCACATCCTAAGTAGAATTCTACACGTATTCTAACTGTGGCTTCTCACTTACATTGTCTGAAATTAATTGGCTTTGCTTTAAAAATAGGGATTGTTTTCTATGATTTGCTGTTGTTTTCAGTTAAATGCTGAAAAGTGATGTGGCTTTGTGTGCTATGTGAAGATCTGCATATCTTGCAGTCCTTGTACAGCCACATCTTTCACAGGAGCAGCCTAAGATTTCTTTAGGGCATAGAACGAGAATTGTGGTGGGGAGTGTGATGAACTGGATTTGAGAGTTAATCTGGCTTTAAAATGTTATTTGAAAGACAAAAGCAAAGAGCAGAATCAATTCAGCATTGATCTCAAACATTTCCACTAGGGACAGTCAGGCCTTTTGAGGCCTGACTGTATCATGACATTGCTGGTGTGCAACTTCTGAATTATTATTCTTGATCTCACTCTTGCACAACTTTTGAAGTAGGCTGTATGGAGTACATGCACCTACATTTTCAGTAATTCTATTTTCCTCCTTTGGCTTTTAATTATGCTTTAGGTAGCAGCCTGTGTAGAGCAAGCCAGCCTTTTTGCATCTTTTTCTTGTATCAAATCTCTCATACTGTTCTAGTCTCTACCTTGCTTATATTGAAAACGCAATACAGAAGTGTTCAAGTAGTAACTAATTACATCCACAGGTGTTCTGTCTGCTTGGTTAGTTTCTTAGGAGTAGTAAGGATTAACTAGTGCTGTGTAAGGAAGAAAGTCAGCAGAAGTAACAAAATCATTGTGTTGGGACAATTATTGTCTTGGCTTTTTTGCTTCCCTGAAGATATGTATAGAAGTATGTATCTTTAGAGCAAAGTTTAGGTGACTTGTTTTATTTCATATCTGAAAAAAATGCAGATAAGATGTGAAATGAATGATCTTGTAGTTCTGTATGAAGACATGAAGAACTTACTATTCCTTAAACTCAAGTTGGCACTATTACTTTGAAGGCTAAATAATAAATACTCAAATTAGTCAAGGCTTTTAAATCCTTATTTATGAATATTGCACAAGTACCCTTAGGCTAGGGCTCTTTTATTGTTTGTTCTTGAGTATACTGCCCTAAGTCATACACCCACTGATTACTTAGAAGCACACGTTAAGAAACAGGCAGTGGGGTTTTATTAATGTTGACTTGAGTTAAACACCTTCTCCCTAAGGGAATAAAACATCATGTTTTCTTTGTTTCTTTTAATTATGACTTAATTGCCTTAATAGAGTAGCTCTTGTATTTGTTTCCTCTGTTTTTTTTTAATATTATTATTAATCAGTTGTTTTTTATGATGACTGTTAATTATTTGACTTTGCTGTCACTGACTTATTAGTTGCAGAGTCAGACAGTAGTAGGATTTCACTGAGATCAGGAATACCTTTGTCCAAGGAGGGAGATGGTATTTTAATGACTGGGTTTGTTTGTTTATTTTTTTCTTCCCAGGACGATAACCCTGAAGATTCGCCCAATTACAATGTATAATAAATAGTTGGCTTTTTTTTTTTAAATTGTTATACTTGCTGTCTGCTTTTGAGGCAGGTAAATTAAATGGATTATGAAAAGAGATAATAATCTTCCTTGCAGTGACATTAGTGTAGTGAACAGTTGCCCTTAAATTACTCCATATATAGTCAGTATATCTTTTGTCTTGATTGCTGCAGGTGTGGGACAGTTTTCATCTATTTTTGCTGTAAGAGGTGGGGGATTCGATGTGATGGATTTCTAGTCAACTGTTAAATTGAATGAGATAAGAATTAAATGAGATAACTTGGTTTCCTGAACCCCCACTGAAGTCTTGAGTGACTTTCATAGATACAACTTTTAAGTCTTCTGCGTGATTTGAGTTGGTCCACATTAAACTGATTAAATTACTTTGATCATCATCACCAGCATGTAGCAATATATAGCAATATAATGGTCATCACTAATTGTCATGTCTAACAATAGCAGAAAGTCTTTATTTGGAGAATCCTCAATGGCTAATAATTTAATAGGCAGATTTCAAATAATATATTTCCAACTGTAAGCTGCAGGAGACTTCTCCTGATTACATCAGGAATTGAATATTACCTGTGAAGATGCCCTTGACCTTAAATGAAAACATTGAAGAGAGAACATTATTTCAATTACAAGTACAGAAATATCACAAGTACTGCTTTTGTCAGTAGAAGTTTACATTTACTTCATTACCCTCCACTATTTCTAATCAAATTCATAATGAAACCACTAAATATATTTGGAATTAAAGCCACAGAACTACAGCATGTTTAATATGAAGTACTCTTTTCAATGGGCAACTGAAATTCAGGTAGAAATTACACTTATCCATTGAAACTTCATTTGTGTGTGTGATTATTTTCGTCTTATTCCCCTTAAAACGGTGGTCCTGTGACTTCTAGTGACTGGTCAGTCCTATGAGAACATGGTGACTGAGATCATGTCCATGGGCTACGAGCGGGAGCAGGTGATTGCAGCCCTGAGAGCCAGCTTCAACAATCCTGACAGAGCGGTGGAATACCTTCTGATGGTGAGCACTTACCTTTCCTGCACCTTGCTTTTTGAGTTTTTGTTTTCCATGTAGATACCTTTCATTTTGATTTTGGTGTTATTTTGAACATTACTCAGTCACTGAGAGTGATGTTTGCCATCTGGAAAGATGAGATCGAAATTTTGACAGACATGGTGTGTTCTAGAAAACACTTAAGTAATTCCTAACCACCTCTACCACTTCTTTGCTTTCATTTTTTCTTGATCAATATGGATATGTCTGTCAAGTATGTCCAGTTACAGTGATAGCTTTAACTGCCAGTGGTTGGCTCAGTAGTTTCGTGTCACCTCTTAGTGACAGCATTAGTTGATTAGTTGTACTTTTGTATCTATATTGTCACCATTCCTTAGGTTCCAGCTCACTGTTTTTGCTAATAATGCACAGTATTCTTAATATACTTTCCAAACAGAAAGGTTTGAGAGAGGTTTTTTTTGAACTGTGCTTAATTTAACTGATGTTTTCATTTTAGCAGTGTTTTAGAGAAGAAACAATTTTCATTTGATAAATAAAGCTTGAAGGGTTAAATGAACTTCATTAACATGAGAGGAAATAGAAGAGTAATTTCATTTTAATGAATACCCTGTGAGTTGTTTTAGGGGATTTTTGCATTATTTCTTGTTGTATGCCTTAATCTAACAGGTGAATTGTAACCACCATAGAATCTGATTTTGTTGCTTAATCAGTATTTCCAGTACATTTAATTTTCACTCTGGCATACCGTTTTTCCCCTGATGAGGTTTTTCCTTTTAGCAGATCTGAACTTTATTAAAATCTGGCAACCAGATATCTTGACCTAATCCTTGCAAAATATATGTGGGTTGAATTTCTGATTGATTGATAAGAAATCTGACATTTTTACCCTCCTGTTATAAAACTTTAATTTTGCTAATGAAATTTTCCTTCAGTAGTTACAACTACAAGTCCCTGGCATGCTTCCCACCTACATAAATGTTCCCAAGACTTTGTAATCTTCAGATTTTAAATTGACAATAAATGGTTTGAGTACAAGAATGTGAGAAGTTCAACTGCCAACTAGCTTTAGGCCAAGCAAGGGTGAATGCAATAGCTCCCAATTCTCTGTTATAAGTCTGCAAGTTCAGATAATTGTTTTTCATGTTTGAAAACGTTGGATTTACTGTTCATCTGGTCTGTAAATACACCGTGAATTCAGTGCCTCCCATAGGTGTTGCGTGTGCTGTGTGTGTGGCAGTCCTACACAGCGTGCAATTCTTGTGCACTGAGCTTCTGGCATTTCCCTCCTCTAGCTTATTTCTGTTCAGGAGCTCCAGAATAGAGATAGAATATCCCTGTGATGGAGCTACATGTCACATCTGCCAAATGCATTGACTGCTACAAGCAGTTCATTTCTAGTCCTTCAGTAGGTCCTGTATATAAAATGGGTCCTTCTGTTATATAAGATGTCCCTTTATGTTTTGTGTTATCCTTCACTGGCAATACCTTTTCTTTTTTCTTCCTCTTTTT
>WAAE01049019.1:0-20483 GCA_013400495.1 Nicator chloris | reverse complement strand
CTGCTTTAGAAACATACCAACATATTTTCTCTTCCTTTGTATCTTGCAGGATTACTGTAGAAGTGTTCAGCAAAACCCGGCTTTACATGTGCTCCTTTGTACTGAAACAAAGAAGAGAATTTGTGATAAGCTTGCAGACAGGTGGGTCTGAATGCACTGACAGGAGAGCCACTAGTTTCCTAAATAACAAGCCATTTGCTGATAAAAGTTTGTCCCAGGAAGAAAGGATCATGTACTGACCTCCCACTCTAGGCACACCTAGAGATGTCTGAAATGGCAACACCAAAAAATGTCTGAGCCTAAGGGAGTGATCAACTAAGCCACGGGTCCAACTACTCACACAGCCATAAGCCTCAAACCTGACTGAAAAGCTTCATACACCCGAAGCGTTCCACAAGAGCTGTCCTTACTTCCATCTCTTGATTCTCTAGCAGCTTGCCACAAAAACTGCATTTATATGGTGAGGGAAAGAGAATCTCATACCTTCACTAGTGATTGAACATGAAACAAACCAAGTCAAGCAAGCATTTGTCCTCTATGCACTTCAGAAATTCATTAACCAGCAATACATGGCACTGTGTGATACACTGACCTCGATGTTTATTTCTCTTGTTTTCCTAGTATCATGCCCAGCCATTCATTCAATACTTTGAAATTTTGGATTAGAGGTGCAATGACATTCTTTAAAGAAGATTTGTTTACCTCCAGTCAGGCCAGCTGTAAATCACTATTTAGCCCAAGTGATATTACCAATATGTTTGGTTCACCAGAGGAAGGTGCACACAAATCTGATAACCAGCACACACACTGGTTTAGTAAGATATGACAACAGCATCTTTTCCATTGTGAGTCTCAGACCGCGAATAGTCTTGTACACAAAATTTCAGTGATGCAAACCCAACACAGAAGAGCTGGATACTCAAGGACTCCACTTTACTACGTGTGTCTCCCTAAAGTGCACCTCAAAATGGGAAATAACTTCTGAATTCCCCCTACTGCACAACATGACAAGGATCTTAAAGTCTAAACCCAAGATAATTACTGTTTGCCACATTTCAGAAGCTGGAGTTTTTATTTTTATAAATACCCATAAATTTGAATATAAATGCATAAAACTGTTACCAGCTGCTGGAAGCTTTCTTTCCAGGGATTTGGATGTTCATATTCTTCTGGATTAATCTGATAAAATTTACCAGGTTCAGGATGCATCATTGGACGAGTGTACTCAAATACTTCCATATACAATCTTTTCCTGAGCAGAAGAGAAAAATAATGTGTTTCTGATTATTCGTCCATTTTAATACAAAACCAAAGGCTAAAACCTGGGGTTTTTCTGAATGGAATTTCCCAGGGACAGTGAATACAACCAAGATCAGTACCTACCACTTAAAAGCAATTTTTTTGTTGTATTGACTTTTGTGTTCTTCTGACAAAAACTTTTGGTTTACAGTCTAAGAGAGAAAGTTTTCAATGTGCCGTTTTCATGAAGAAACTTAAGCAGTTACACTATTTGTGAAGCAAACTGTGCATTAACTACAGCATTGCTTTAACACTTACAAAAGCTAGTAGCACAAGTATAACAAAACTCAAGACCAAGTGTGCCATCACCTCTTCCTCACCTTGCCAAAAAGACTGAAAAATGCATTCACTGAGAACAAGTGATGCACTGTATTCAAAAAAGAGTTCATCAGTGAACAAATTACAGTAGTTTAAAAAGAAGAAAACGGCACACAGCAGTTGGATTCTTTTCATTAGTGCCAGAATGCAAATAATTGCAGTGTCTGAGCCTGCTGATATTAAGCCCAGACTTAGAGGATGCCACTGAATCACAGAAGTTGTAATTCATCTGACAAGACATCCCCAAAGCAGTCTTTAGGACAGAAAAAAAGGGGTAGTTCTGTGAGGTTATTTTTCTTTTAGTCTTAATCTTTATTTTTGAAACAAAGCATCTTAAGAAATATGTTGGTTTTTCCCTCATAAAAAAATTACAAATTTAGTTTCCATTTATTCAAACTCTCAATAACCCAGGGTTACAGCAGACTCATATGGGGGAAAATATGAGCCCAAGTATCCAACCACTGAACAAAAACAAAACTCAAATCAAACAAAAACTTCATTTAAGTAACACTAGACAAAGCTTGCATCAAAGTTGAAGAAATGTTTTGTTTCTTCTGTGTGAATTAACACAATCCCCATCGTAGTCTAAAAAAGGTTAAAGGGGGAAGAAGGAATGACAACTGAAGGAACTGATTTTTTTAAGACAGGCCTTGTTTAACCAGTATCTACACCGCTAGAGAATCAAGTTTTACTGTTAAATACATATAATCAGATATTCACAAGTACCAAATAATGCTTAACTAAACTAGACATAATAAAATACAACTGGATTTCCTTCAACTAATTGTAACCAGCATTTCAATTTTTCTATTGTACTGGCATCTTGAGCAGCACATCTAGTATTTCCCAAGATAATGAAGAATAGCTTTTCACTTACCACAAAATTGGATCATTAGCCAGCTCACTGAAGCGTTTACACACACAAGCTGCTCTACAGAGATCCTGCTCCAGCAGGTAGGAGAAGATCTTTAGAACCACTTCATCTGGCAACTTCTCCTGAAGATATTGCTCTGCAGGTGCTGCTATTAAACAGTAATCAATACAAAGTTATTGACATATTTAGTGAGCTCAAATTCTGACTGCAAAAGATTACCAACTTGTCACTTGAAAGATTCCCATTTAAAATGCTGATTATCTCAAGGCAGCCTTTTTTTAAAGCTTGTTCCTTCTAAAACCAAAGGCAACAAGTCCAATAGAAGTTACAGACTTCAAGTCCTCTTTCCAAATTTCTTATTTCACCTTTTCTATTGGAGGAATCATTCTGCAAACAAGTGCAGACGTTAAGCAGGCTACTGTGCATGTTCCAGAAATGCTGGCTTGTCACTGCTATTAGCTTCATTGTGGCTCAATTAACCCACATTATCCATACAACAGTAATAATGCAGTCCCAAAGCCAAAATGTCTGCAAACGTTTTCAAACAAAAGAATTTAATCAGAAATAGTCACTGTCTGGAAACACTGCTAGGAAGACTTCCTTGTTCTCCCACAATGAACACATGAGGGAAAGAGGACATCTGGGATGTAGGAAACCAACAGCCATCAGTAATTCCCAAGTCTCCTCCTTCCACTTATTCCCATTTATGTTCTTCCTTTTAAAATGAAAAATCTAAACCAGAAGAAGTATTAGTCTTGCCAGATGCATTTCTTCAGAGAGGCTGGATTAAGTTGTATTCATTCCCATGTCATTGTGTGGAGACAGGAGTGCACTTTGTTAAACCCCTGCCCATGGGCACATGGACACTCCACATACAAAATTTCCACTGGGAAAGTCCTGCCTGCAGTTTGTGTTCTCACCAGATCCTCCTGGGGCAGGAATCCTCAAAGCAGGGGAGTTCTGCTTGCAAAGGTCACTTGTTTGGCTAATGCCTTCAGGATTCTTTCTATGATCCTAAAGGCACAACCACAGAGAACAGCTACCAAAGTTCAGAGGATTCGTATGCAAGGCATTCAAAGTTTGTGCCTGCTAAATTCACAGCACAATCACAGCCATGTAATGCCCCTAACATTATTTTCTCTTAGAGCCTAAGAAAGGACACGATTGTCATTCTGGCTACTACAAGAAGCCTACTGAAGTGACCTTAAGAAAGATGACCTACTAAATACGAGGGAATAACATTCTGAAAAATAGTATCCATGCGATATTTCACATATAAACAAAACAAACAAACTGTCCGAGGATTCCCCCGGGCAAGGCAGCACAAAGAAATGTGTTATTTCCAGCTGTAAAATGGAGAAGACAGGAACTGCAGGCACCAAACTGTGGCTTTTTTACCCCCCCTTAAACTGGGGTCTGGAGATAACATCACCAGAACCTGTGTACTGTGACAGAAGTGATTAGAGCTGTTTTTCCAGGGTGTCATGCTCACAATTCTGATCAGACCAGGTAGTAGAAATCCTGAAATATTCCTGAAATTGCAGCACCTTCCCTGAACGTGTTCCTTATTGTGCCATCATACGAACGTCCCCGTGGCGATTCCAGAATACCAACTTCATCTTGCATGCCAGAGGGGTATTTATGCAGTTGACAGCTGCTCACAGCAGTATCACAGTTTAAAGCCATAAACTACAGGTACATACACAGGTACATACACACACAGCCATTTCAACCCAACAAAAATCAATGCTGTGCCAAAGTGGCATTCCACATGCCTACAGCTATTTGCTCCCACAGTATCCTATCCTCCTTCCGAATTTTTTTATAATCAGCTCCTTGCTGTAGTCCACTGCAAGCTATGGAATTGCTAGCTTGGGACACAGGAAAGAAACAGGAATGAATGCCCAGAAATTGGCCAAAACAGTTCTCTTCTGCAACAGCATTATTAATAGCAGATTACAAAATTATTTTTATTCAAGAAAAAACAGAACAAAACAAAGCCTTATGAGCCAGGCTGAAGCCAGTAAGTTGGTAAAACTTATGAAATGCAAGTAGTCTGGAAAGGCCGCCTGCTCAAGAGACACTTGGGGAGCCTGAAGTGTGAAGAGCTGAACAGCAGCCTGTAAGGGGAACATGGCTGGGCATCACCAAAAAATGTTACATGCACTATCAACGTTTGTTTTTAAAGACATCTTTTTCCACTGGAGATATAAAGGGTCCTCCCTGTGTCAAGCAGGCAGGAGCAGTTTGTTCTACAGTCCTAATTACCCTTGAAATGCATCACAAGATAATTGGACAGTGCTTCTGAATTAATCTTTTTCTGGTAGCTTTCCAGTTAGATATAGTCTTCTACTGTCTTACTGAAAGCCAGAATGTTATATTGCTGATGCAAAACAGTAAATCCTCCCAAGTTTTCCATGACCTGTCTTCTCCTTTTAACACACAAATCCCTGAAGCATACAATTAAAGCAGTTACTTCCATAAACAACCTGCAGGTTTTCTTCTCCCTTTATCTATGTTAGGACCTTGAGTAATTTTTTATTGAATGGGGAAATTCACTAATATAGTGCCTTCCCAGTGCTCCAAAATTCATACTCTTGTTTTCCTCCCTAGGCTCCATTTCAAAATTAAAATTGAAATCCAGATGTGTTTCCTTACTGCAGGGGAAAAGGACCAACTTTCAGAAAGTGTCAAAACACTTGAAATAAAAATAATCATAAAAATTTAAAAGACTTGATTAACCTTCTTGCCCCCGCAATTTTTCAAGTTGCATTGACTTGGAAACTTAGGCTCTGCTTTCAAAACAAAGATGATTTTACATGTGTTTGCTATCCTCACTCAGCTTTATTCAAAATCCTGTAGAAGTGAGCAATTTCATTTAAATTGCCCTTCTGCTCAATTAAGCAGGGGTTCATTTAAGATTTCTCCACTCAAATCACTGATACAGTGACTACCAGGTGAAATTCTCCAGTATAATTTGAAAAAGCTAATTTGCTTCTTAACATGAAGACTTCTCCATATCCAAGAGAGACCTACATGCTTTTGTTCTATAAATCCACACTTCACATCTTGAATATCTTCTAGTAACGTGTCAAAGCAAGGACGTAATCAATGTGTTCTTCCTCTCAGTTTACAAAAATGAGCCAAAACAGTTTTAAAAGGCTTGTCTGGCCACCAAATCAGAAGCATTTAGACGCTCCTACTCCCGACAGTTTCATGCCTACTGATGAAGGTAATGTACAAAATGCATATTCGTATTAAAAGAAACCCAACCAGTTTTCCAACTAAGTGCCAAAATCAGACAAGAATAAAAATAAAAACGAAGTGTGAGGTCATCACCAATCTTTCTCTTTGCCTTAACGTAAGTTGACAGTTAAACTATTTATGGTTTTGTAAGCATTAATATACTTCACGTCTGAAAGTTAGAAACACTAGTTAGCTAGTTATGTCATTCAGTTTCCACAGGATATGCATGAAGTTAATTCAGTTTCAGTTTTGATCATTTAGCTGATAGGGACCAGCAAAGTAATACCAAGACAAAGAGCAGGGAGAGCTGCCTGAAAGTGAATTCCCTTCTTTGTACAAAGACCAAGAAGGCCATCCCAAGAATACAAAACTGTAAATTATGTCTCATATGGTTGCCTTTTTTGTCCAATTTAGTGGAGAAGATGGAGACAAATAGCTTTGGCTCCTTAAGGATGTATTTTGTAAAAATCTTTTCTTGTTAAGAAGCGGAAATATGTCAGAATCATAGCATGTATTGTTCTTAGGAAAGTATCTTAGGAAATCAATAGGAAAAGAAAAAAAAATCGATTTAAAAAGTCAGTAAGTTCTGTAAACTTATGCACGTTCCTTCTGTACAGAACAATCAGTGAGTGAGCCAGTAACCTGGAGTCTCAGTATGTACTACAAATCCATAGTTCACTGAAAAGAGAAATTTAAAATAGCAACACTCCCAGCACAACTAACTCTAAATCTGTATTAAAATATGCAACTCCTAGCTCCATTCCAGTTGGAAACTCTAGATGACTGGCATTTCTCCTTTCAACTTCGTTGAGTTTTCCTCCACTCAGAGTCTGTACAACAAGGAATGGTTTTCCACCAATAAATTTTTCCTGTATTTCTAGTCCCATGCCTTCATTTCATCCACAGCTCTAAAACAAACACCTGTACAGCCCAGATGACAATACACAGTCGCCTCTCATGACAATCCAAAAAGTCTCACAATCCAGTTACAAAAGCTATCGTTACCTCTGCCAACAAAAAATGTGAGGTGAACGGGACTTTGTGTTAAAACACATTTCACCAGAACCAATATTCCTACAAATTTAGAGGAATCTCTTAGAAATTCAACAGGGAGAATAAAAAATTAACCATCACTCATACTGGGAAAGAGATTAATAGAAAATGGTTTGAGGAGGACACTCCTTTCTTACATTGAACATGGTCTTAAAAGTGTAATTGTAAAATCACTGTTTACAACTCCTCTGTTAATTCCACGCTGGAGAAGCCCCCACAATCCCCATACTTTCCCTACATGAGCTCAAGAATCTAACAAATGGAATACACAGTGAAAGCATGGAGAATTCCTCTGGAAATCGGCATCACTCATGTTGGAAAGTTACACACTTTCGCTAAAGAAAGCAGGAGAGTAGAAGCACAATGACAAACAGCAAAAAAGTGAATGAAATGGAAGAAAAACTAAGAACTGCCAAGAGAAACAGAGACTGTGACAAGACAAGTCTGCACAAGGCTTCAGAGAGCCAATCAGCAAATGAATCAATGCAAAATGACACAGGTTTATGTCCAATTGGTTCTGGCTATTTCAAGACTGTAAACCTGAAGTTAAATGTTTTTAAACAGCTGCTGAAATGAAGAGTTGACCAAAGAGGGGGAGAATAAACCAAAGGGGGAAAAAGAGAGAGCGCTCAAAAGACAAAAAACTATGATATGGAGAAAATGAGAAGTCTGAAAGAGCAGACCTCAACAGGAGCAATGAAAAGAGACCCAAAGCCTTGTGCCAGCTGCTCACTTTTAATTCACAACATTAATGGGGATGTGAACTAAAAAAACCAGAAGCAAGAAAAGCAGGAGAAACCACACTGATGGGAGCTGGCAAGCATTGGTGTTGATTTTCCGGGCAAAAGTGACAGCAGATCTCCTGGAATTGAAGTGTGTTAGGAGACTAAGAAGAATAGAAGCAGAGAGATTGAAAAACTCCAAGCAGGGGGTGTGTGCCTGTATAGACCTACAAAGTGTGTGCACACAAATAAAATACATACACAATACAGTTATATACACATGTACTGGATGTGTGTTTAATATACAATGTACATTTACTGTAGATGTTTGCAAAAATCTACATACATTATGTATGCAGGTGTATCTGGTTTTTTATTTGCAAACACACCAAATAAACACTCCCTCTCTCCACAAAGAGGTGCTACGATGACATACCCAAACTACCCCTAAAAATACAATTGAACAATGCCATCAATACAAGAAATGGTAATTAAGTATTGCAGTATTATTGCTCCAAACAGTAGCTTAGATACAACTACACTGCACTATGAGAATGAAAAACAACCAAAACATGCCTGCAGTGAAGCAGACAGAACAAAGGATCAGATTCCAAAATTTCTGATTAAAATCATGCTACCAAATTTGAAGTTCAGAACAAGCTTGTAGTTTTGTTTTAGTATTTTTTTCCCACCCCAGTTTCTTAGTTGGAGAACTCACAGAAAAACAGTTTGGAGACAATGTGTGGGGGAGAATGTGTGACGTTAAAATGTCTCTACTCCTTCTCCCTCACCCCCTTTTTTATACAATAGTTATTACCTGATAAATCCTGGGATTTCCCAGATACTCTAGCACGTTTTGCTCGGTGACCAAAGTTTTCAGTAGCTGAAGTAGAGGCACCCTTTAAATAAATAAATAAGAATTAGTTCAGTCATTAGATAACTTAAGAAAAATACGAACTAGTTTCATATTCTTGAAACAGTAGAATTTCCTTTACAATTAAAACCAAAGAAGTTACCTCCATACTGCTCTTTGTAGGACAAGCTGTTCTTTTAGGTAGAAGAGTTTTTCTGCGAAGTTGGTATGGGCTGTTTTGTGCACCAGGACCTGATTCTTCTGCAACCATATCTGCAGGTACATCATCATCTGCAAACAAAAAAAGAAATTTCATAATTAGAATCGCAGTTTTGCTTTATACCAGGAAAATGCTACAGAAATTTTCAGGTAAATACATAGTCAGAAGGGTGGGGAGGAAGTGCTAGAGAACAGAGAACTTCTAGTAAAAAAAAAAAGAGTCAGAATATCACAGCATATGAATCTAAGTTCCTTCATTTATACTTTCTCCATACATACACAGCAGCTATACCAAAAGCAGCTTAAGAAAAACCAAACAGCCAAAAACCTAGGCTTTTGGTTTCTCTGCAAGCATCTAATTCACTATGCTAATTCAATTACCTCATTACCTCAAATTTTTACCTAACACTATCAGCAGAATGAGGAACACTGAAGTGTCAATTATTAACTAAATGTTATCAAGAAATCCTTTAGTAAACCCAGCACTTAGTATGAAACTCAAGACTGAGTTTTCCTCAAAAGTTTTGGGAATAGCACAGGCCAGCACACAAAACCTTCTGTAAAATGGAGGTAGCTTTAAATACATACATTCTCTTCACCTAAATTACACTTGAAAAAGTAAGAGCATATTTTCTCCCTGCCCTTTAAAAAAGAAATGCAGAAAGTGTCATAAGTATAATTTTAAAGGTTTTGATTCATTAGTTTCAATTTTCCCTGTTCATATATTTATGGAACATACTTGAAACAAGCAAGAAATAATTACTCATCGCTGCATGCCCTATAACTAACATTACACTGTAAAGTTGCAAGAATTTTAAAAAGGCCAGAACAAAAAACACCTAGAAAATAAATTAAAACCAACTCCATTTAAGAAAAAGGTATATTTTTTGCAGATGCTTAACCGTGGGAAAACAATTTTGCATTTCCTTTTCAATTGCCTTTTTCTTCTTAGACTGGGCAAAATGTGATGTGAAAATAATAGCCATTAAAGCAATGCCACAGAGCCAGTAGTTTTCCTTAATATATTAGGTTGAAGAGACTAATGTTAAAAAAAAATCCACAAAAAAGATCCCCAAATGCCACCAGTAAAAGTCCCCTACTCTTCCAATGCTACAGTAGTCTGTTTAAAACACAAAGCAATGTAATTCTGAAGTGACTCGCATTTCAAAATCTTAATCTCATTATTTTCCTAGGGGTTTCTGGTTTGGGTTTTTTTGACAAAAATTACAAAACATTGTGTTTATATTGGATTATATATACCATGTAGCCTGAGCTGCTGCATCAGTGAAAAAAAAAAAAACAAACAAAAACCAACAAAAAACCACAAAAAAACCCCAAACAAACAACGCCCCACCAAAGAAAACAAAAAACCCCAGAACTATTTTTCCCTTTCCTTAGCAGGTATTTATAAATGGCAACCTTGCCATGTACCATTAGAGATCACAACACTGCCACAATATCCAAATAGAGGACAGAAGCTGGTGCTAAGATGAAGTTCACTGGTGATGTGCACACCTCCACAAAGGCTTCTCAGAGCAACAGAGGAGAGCTTCATCAGCTCATTAATCCAACTGAGAATTAACCTGCAAGTACCTCCATGATCAGCCTTCAGCCAGCTCAGCAGCTGGTCCAGCACAGCCACAAGACCACATGACTGGGAAGAACCACCAGCAGCACAGGTTTTTGAGGACAGAAGTGAACTGTGAAATTTCTATCAAGACCCACCACATTTGAGAGAGCGAGAGCCACCTCTTCAGCTAGAAGCTGGCTCACATTCTCTGTCTGCTGCTTCCCAGGCACAACTCCCATCTGCCCACTTCACTACCTAGGAAAGGTAAGTATTTACAAATTATGCAAAAAGCCTAAACGACACTGATAAATGAACTGTAGTGAATTTTCCTGTGAAGGTGTGTCTGGCCCAGTGTGGGGATCACTGCCTGTGGGAGGTCAGGGACCTCAGAGCAGACTCAATGCATACTCATGGTTCAGTCACTTGTTTGTACCCGTTTCTTTGCATCTCTGATCGAAAACACCCTCTCAATTTAACAAAGGAGGCAGAAGACAGAAGCTGCTAGAGCAGAGCTCCCAGCCTCCCCTGGCACACCAGAGCAGAAAAGCAGCCGTGGGTGTGAAGCAGGCCCTGCCAGGAGGAATTCAGGCACCACCACCAGCCCCAAGGCTCCTCACACCAAAACACCCAAATGTACTCAGACACTGCAGCAAGGATCCATTTTGCAGCCCTTGTTTTTCTTTTAGATTTGATACAGTAACTATGATTACGGTTGCTATTATCCCCCAGAAGCTACCTGGGGACTTTGAGCATGATGTCTCAAGCCCCTCCCTCCTCCCCGCTCCCCTATTTTGCATTGAAGACACAAGATGACTGTCAGAACAGCTGGGTTTTTCCCGCTGTTCTGGATGGTCAGTACAACAGTTCAAAATTGCCACATGAAACACAGCAACAGCATAATAAGCAAAGATAATAGGGGAAAAAAAATAGAAAGCAAAGCAGAGAATTTTGATCTTTCAGTAGGTGATGGAAAGGGCACAGATAAACCCCAACCAGGTCTTCAGAAGAACACCCATGGAGGCCACAACGGACAGAACATATTACTGCTGGAAAGAGACAGCCTGTGGGGTAAAATGGAAGGAAAGGTCAGTTTGGCTGAAACACTGAAGGACTGGCTACGCTGAAAAGAAATACATTCATTTTCCTGCAGTGTGTTTAGGAAAATGGCAGGAGTCCCACTAAAAGATCTTTTCTAGCACAGATGACATTAAGGGATATGCACACACTCACAGCAGGTATCAAAAGAAGTAAAATTTTCCTTTTTCCATCTGAACACCAAAGATGAGGGAAGGGTACCATGATGTCTCTCACCAGCAGTTTTCGCCACACTTCTGAGGGGTTTCTGCACAGATTTCTGACGCTTCAAGAATAACAACTGATCCTATTTTTCCAGATGCAGCCTGTGCAGTTACAGCCAAGTGAAACAGTACCAGGAAAGCCAAAGGTCTTGAGTGATCTCTTAGAGCAGTAGCCTTGGTGCGTGGTTTTAGCCTTCCAGATGCTCCCTTGTAAGCCCTGAACAGCCTAAAGCAGCTACACTGGGAGCCTTCAGCGAGATGCTGCTCATAAAGTAATACTTCTTCCAACACTGCACAACGCCCTTCCCTGAGCAAGAAAACACAAACCAGACTCCAAGAACTCTATTTTGAAAATCCTTCCCTAAAAATTACTTCAACATAGACCTGCTTTAGAGCAGAAATAGCTGGTTAAAATACAGAAGCTCAGTGCCTCCAAAGTATTTTGAAAAACCCTATTTTAAAGTGTTACAGTATCAGGCAGTAACATACATAAAAAGCATTACAATCACATTTGTTGATGATAAAAGCATAAAAGTCAATAAACAAATTTGGAAGAATGTGTGTGTAATATTAATATCATCATACAAACACCTGCTGAAATGACTGCCAGATGCTGTCACAATTTTAACCAAGTCAATATGTTTGCAGTTTTTAAGAGATTAAATTAAACTGAGACTGCTCTCAAATAAAAATATTTACCCGAATATTTTACACCAATTATATTGTATAGTAAGATAAAATAATTTCAAATAAAATCATGCTTACTGAACTTCATGACTCTGACAGGTCAAAACCTAAATTTAAATTAAGAATTATCTCATCTGACAGTTCAAAATGACTCATGAACCTGAACTGTAACACTGTAAGGTTTAAGACCCACAAAAGACCAAAAAGGACAAATACTTCCAGGAGGAAAAGAGGAAGAAAAATCTGCTATTCTGGCAACTGCTGTCAAGAGTGCTTTGTATTTCCACAGATGCTGTGGAAGTGAGTACATTAAAATAAAGAAAAAATAAAATGGTACAATTGACTTATTTTGTTTCATGAAGACATAAGTTATAGAGAAGTGACAAAGTGCTGTCAAGAGCTATTTATTAAAAAATATACACACTTTGGTCATTTTCAGAGAAAATTTATCATGTCCACATCTTTTCCAAAACATGTGCATGTGGCTTCATTTCTACCTTCTATCCGTTCAGATAATATTTCCAAAAAGCATCATAAATATAAATAACAACTGTAAGGTTGATAAATTCTTTAAAACAATAATAAAAAAAGTTTTAAATTCCCCCAATAGACTAATCATAAAAAAGAAAAAGGGGGAAGAGGGTCCCAAGGAAGGCAGCTCACACACTAATCTGTAGGGCTTGATAATTTAAGTTTTTACTCTGCAACATCACATTTTTGTGCTGGTTTTCTCTATCTTCCTCAAATGGGGCAGGAGGAGCAAAACCAACCAACCAAGGATTTGCAGTCAAGAGAAGCAGAGTCCTGAAAGTGGCAGATATTTCCAAACAGACACAGCACTGAAATTGTTCCTGCAGGCTGGGAGAAGAAAGTGGTGAGAAATGTAATCAACCAGTTTTAAGACAGGAAAATCCATATCAAATTGAGAGTAGATCTAGAAAAGTAGCTCTGAAAAATAAAGTTAATCCACACTGAACCTATCTGAATGAAGACAAGATTCATCTTGCCTGTTTAACTAATTCTAACAGGAGGAGTTCATTAAACAGTGTTTTAAGTAGAACCAGTACAACTTCAGAACGAAATAATAAACTATTAAAAAAAATTCCAATACTGTCCATCTTCATAACTACAAGAAAACACAAATTAAGCAACTAAAATGTTGATACAGCTGCTATGCTCTGGATTGAGCTCATCTTGCCATAGATCTGGGAAAACCCATATATCAAGCATCCTGCCAGCCTGTGAGATGACAGCCCCAACTACTTGATTGGATCCACTTCTGGACTGGCTCAAAACTCCAACAAAGAAGAGAGGATGACCCAAGTTTAAGGGAGTAGAGAGGAAGGTACCAGCAACAGAGCTAACAATAAAGGCAAATAACTCACAGAACAGAAATTCAAGGCAGTTCTGTATTTGCACTTACAGCAACGTCTCTGCAACAAACTGCCGACCCAAAAAACAAGCGGAACACACCCACCCACCATTTTTCTTTAAGGAGCAAGTCTCTGGGAGTGAGCTGTTAAATAAATGCATGTATCAGTAGTGTGACTGACACTCGTCCTGTGTCCTTGAAAACATTCCTAACAAGTGGCTGACACCTGAAAGCAGATACAGTACCAAAACATGAGATACTGAATACAGAATTTGCACATACTACTCTGTATCTCAGAGCAAAGGTTTCTCACACCAGTCGAGGCTTACTCATTGATTCCAGGCAGCATTTAAGGATTAGTTTAAATTATGGATGGCTTAAGGTTGCTTTTGAAATGGAGACCATTTCCTTTTGAGAGCTATCTGAGGACCTCTCTGAAGAGAAAAAAACACAGCTAGGAATATCACAACCAAAAAAGCAAGTGCACCTGTGGAAATCCTCACCCAAAAGCAAAAAAAATCCCTACAAAACTGAGAAAGATGATATCCAAAGTTCACAGAGCTCAGATCCAACACGTCCTAAAGGCAGGAGCATTGTGGTAGTCCTTTACAGTCTAATTCCACTTCACTACACTGGACTTGGAAAAAAAAAAAGGTCCATAAGAAACAGGAGGTAGGTATACAGCTACTCCATTTTATCTTCAATGTTAAAAACATGGTATTAAAATATGTAGCTGCAAACTCCTTTGCTACTAACATCAGACTTTAATAAAAACTGTGATATATTTTCTAATTATTACAGAAAGAAACCCTGCAGTATTTTCAAGCATTATCCAGAGCAGCTCAGCTCACAGAGAGGTAAAATCTAAAAGGTACTGCTTTGTGTAAGGTTCTGATGGAACTGGTCAGAAAGAAGGATTAACCTCTGACTGCAGACAAAGCTGTTGGGAACTGGAAGAGACCCTGCAAGAAAAAAGATTGTGAGTCAGAACTGCTACTCACAGTATGAGGCTCTCAGATTGGAATGGGGACAGACCTAACATTAAAAATGTATGCTTTCTTAAAGACTACAGAAAGATCAGACTTCCTGAACGCCATATGGAATAAAGAGATTCTGCCTTCTGGGAAGCAACAACCAGACACAATAACCATTACTGACTACTAGAATATTTTAAATATACATACAATTTCTTACTGACAATAAACTGAAGATATACAACAATATGCAAAGCACACTGTAGCTTGTAACAGTCTATAAGATAAACAAAAATTGTGTGGAATACTTTAAAATTTTCCTGTATGAAATTTTATGTCTTAAATTGAAAGAGGGGGAAAATTATGCTTACACTATAAGTCAAGGTATACAAGAGCAAAATATAAGAAACACACACACACCAACCCCACACTACCTTCCACCCAAAGAATTAAACAGCATCTTTTCTGAATTTACATTTTAAGCTTTTAAACATCAATATCCAAATAAGACATCTTATTACTCTCTCTGGAAATAGGTTGTGCAGTCATGATGGCCTAAAAAGAGTAAGAATAGATCAGATGCTCAAACTCTATCTGTGTTTATCCAGAAACTCATGTTAATTTGACAACATATTTAGAAGTATCTTCTACAAGAACAAAAGCAACTACTTCTAGCTACATAGAGTTTCTTAAAGCTGAATTATTTCTTACTGTTATTCTTAAATAAAAATTGAGTTCCATGAGATCCTAAGAATCTCATCTTTTCTCCTTCTCAGCACATTGTGAAGCCCACTACAAAAATCTGGGCACAGGTCACTCAAACCAGACAGAGAGACAACACTCTCTCAAAGGTCTGCTAGGTCAGCCGGCACCACCAAAACGCTGCAAAGGAAAACATGGCTTACGCAGCAAGGCAAAAACTTAAGTTCTTAGAGCTGGCACAAAACAGGCTAATAAAAAAGGAGACAACTGGGAAAGATACACTGGCTACAAGCCCAAAATTTGTCCTCATCCATATTTCTTAAAAAATTATCAACTGTCACAAATAGCTATTCACATCTTTACATTTCACTCCCTAGGGAGCTCACAGTCCAAAACCACCTAGCACAAAAAACACGTGTTAACATCAGTTAAAAAACCCTCCAGCTTCTATGAAGAATATATTCCTTTTCAGAAGCCAGAATCAAAAAGTGGTAACGAGGATTTGATGAAAAATTATGGTTTCTTTCCACAACCATGCCCCCAAAAGAGATATTTAACATCAGGTTAAAGACTGAATTTCTTTAAAAAAAAAAAAAAAAAAATTATTAACATGCACACTTTTATTAGACATAGAAAATAATTGTGCAAGTATCTGCATACTTAAGCTACTTGTTAAATAACTCATTTTAGAGAGGGACGATTAAAGATCTTTTTCTTCGAACACACAGTTCTAACGATCAGCACTAACACACAGAACTGATAAACTAGAATTAGAAGACATTTTATTTTCTGGTATTTTTTTTTAATTACATTGCTTTCCCAAACTGATAATACGTGTATTATAGCACCATTTCTAACATTTAGCAAAGTAATAAACAACTCTCCAGGTGGCTGCCGCGCAAGTATTAAGAGAACTTCCCTCCCTGCTTAATAGGCAGCTTGACTTCTGCTCTGACAAGCTTCCATTGAGAAGGGACAAGGAACCCTTTTTGGGTGCATTCCTCATTAAGACAGCAATACTTTGAAAGCTGTGGCCTTGCTGCATGGTTCCTTGATGCTACAGTGAAAAAGCCGACCAAGTAGATTTTAAGGTTCCGACACACAGTGCTAAGACCCTTTCATTGTTACATTTCTGAATGACATTAAATAAAATAGACTATTACTACAAGTTGATTTTTTTTTCTTGTCTATTGTGACTACTATACTCAAGATTCCAAGTAGGGCCAATTAAAATTTCTACCTGGCTGTATCACTTCATTTGCTAGGGCAGTCAGATTACCAGTCTCAAAGGCCATCTCCCTCTCTGGTTGAAATACAGCAACTTGAATCTCATTAGAAAAGCACACCCAGTGAGAACAATAAAAAACACTGAAATAGGTTCAAGTATTGCCACTTTATTCTGACCAGAAAGATGCTCCTGATCAGTTTCTGATCAATCCCCATACTCCCAGTTCAGGCAGTACTTCAAGGTGCCTGAACAAAGAGGTGAGAATGGAACCCTGTGACCACACCCTTGGGGCCTACAAAAAATTCCAAAATCCCGTTTTACCAGGAAGTAAAGTGTCTCTCGGACAGGAAGGAGGAATTATAGATTCTCCAACAGCAACACCAAAGTCTCCAGAACATGTAAACAGAGGAATTGTGGAACCAGTCACTGGTACTTAAAAAAAAAAGGCAAACACAACCCCCACCAAAACAACCAACCATTCAAAAAAACAAACCATCAAAAAAAAAAAAAAAAAAACAAAAAAAAACCCTAAACCCAGAGAACTCGCTTTCATGAAGAATGATGTCAGCCAAATGGCTGGACGTTACCAGGATGAAAACCTGTCTCCAAAAGCCAGGGAGAAAAATCTTCTAACTAGCACATGTAAAATTAATATGAGATACTTATTTGTGAGGACAGATTATTTCCAATAAGCAGAGGGTAGCTGAACTATGAAGCATAAACCTTACCTTCTTTAATTAGACTAAGTATGGATATTCTTAATACCAATAACTCCAGAAAAATAATTAGAAGTTTGTGATTTCCTCTCTGTATTAACTTCTGGCAGCAATTATTTTCAGTCTCACCTCTGTTAGCACTGCTGAAATGAAGAAGGAGCAGGACACTATTCATTTCTTCTCTAGAAGAGTTTTTGATATCTGTGGGGCAAACCCACAGTCTAGGAATGAGTAAATTCAATGAGAATGCAGAGATTTCACTAAATGCATCCACAACTTACATTTTAAGTTTTCTACAGTCCATAACTGATCCATTTACAGAAATTTTCTGTGATCCATGGGAAACCAAGTGAAGCATGGCTCCTCTTGAAAGTGCAATAAACAATTCACAAGTCCCATTATGAATTAACACTATTGCAGCTATTCAAGCATAACCCCTGTAAAACATCATCTCAGGGCACAATCATTTCACCCAATTTTCAGGAAATGAAAGCCTCCCACAGATTTCACTGTCATGAGCCACATCTGCAGAACACTGTTGTAACACAGGCAGAAAAAAAATACATACCTCCTGCTACTGAGCGTAGTAGCAGATTTGGAGATACTTGCCATGCAAAGCCATCTGCCTTCTGTGGACTCTCCATCAGAAGTGACTGACATCTATCAATACATTGGCCCAGCTGAAACCTCATTATATCAAAGAGCAGCTTTGATCAACCTTAGGAAATTCCTGGTTTAGTGCTTCAGAATTAAAAGAGCTTCTGAAATGCCTAGCATGACAAGGAAAGGTAGTCATGGATATATCTTGCAGTGGCAAAGAGGCTAAGGAAAAAACCAAGATGAAAGGCCAGACAGTTCTTTTTTGTGCTGGGTTCCAAGGGGTATGGTCAGTATTATTTCCTCTAAGAAAGCAGCAAGAGGAGGAAAACTATATTAATAATATTTTACAGCTTACTGGATTTGGCTGTCTTTCTTCCCTACTGTAACAAGCAAAATTTTCAAGCTGATCATTAGTCTATGAAGAAGCAGAGAAACACCAAACAGTCCAGAAGGAAAAACACGGACCTTGTAACCTTGACAGATAGCTGAGAGGAAAACACACCTTGTGCTAACACTCCTCACAATTTTGTACGTTCAAGAGCACATCTCTAGAAAAATACAACTGTGCAAACTGCAAAAGGAAAACAATATTAATTCTGCTACCTTTTTTGGCTATTTCCCCTTACTATTACACTGATATTAAACAAGCACACTGCTTACTCCTGCTGCCCTAGTACTACAATCAACACTTACACAGAATTTTAAATGTTACAGCTGAAATGAAAAAAACAAACAAAACCCAAGAAAATCCAGCACATACACCCTCCAAAACAAACTGTGAAATACCACTACAAGAACACCGTAACTAACAACAGTACCCTGAAAACATAAATACATTAGACTGGAGAGGAAAAAAATTATTAGTTCCTGCCAAATTATTGCTCTTTTATTCACCAAAGAGACCCCTTGTTACAAGACATAGTTGTACAAGACATTTTTAACCTTTCAAGAAAGGCTATTTAATAAAAATAATATATATATGTGTGTTATTATGCCAGAAACATGCAGACATAAAAAAAGGAGAGCAAGCATTTTTATTCTTGAATTAGTAAAAAACATGTATCTAACATACATCGTAGTAAGGCTGAATTTTACAAGTGTAACTGTGGCAAGGTTTACACACAGTCACTAATCTGATCCTTACTCTGAAAACTTCAGTGACTGCTCCTATGATGCTATTCCTTAAATTACCAACTCCAAGGTGCCTGTCAAGAGCAGGAAGGCATGGTTCTGTTTCGCTTCAGGGAAATGACTGAGAAAACAACGTGTGGAACCGTAGCAAGTGCCAAGTATCATCGGGGTGCAGGAGGGAAATACTTACTTGCCAGCATATATGTTATTAAGATGGGTTAAGAAATCTGCCATCAAACTATAAAGCACCACTGCAGTAGTCAACATCTGATTCAAAACTACATTTGTTAAGCACTACTACAGTAAAAACAAAAAAGTGCTGACAACACCAAATACTGTACGACTAAGGGCCTACCTGAACCCAAGCTGCTTTGAGAAAAAGTAAATCCTACAGAAAACAACTATCAAACCTACTCTGGGAGATAAAGGCTAATACATTATTTAAATACAAATTGGAAGAACAGGATCATCTGTTTTCTACTGCCAACATGTGTTGAAAAACAAACATGAAGAAAGCTGGAAAGAAGGTTTTGTATTATGTATTCAAGGAAATTGCAGTACTGGGAGGACACTCTGTTCTTCCTTGCCCTGTAGACTAAGGATGTCCTAAACACCCCAATCCAGAAGTTACTGCTCTTGGATATCTGGAAATGAAAAATAATAAAATTACATCCTGATTTTACTAGAAAACCAAATGGCATAGTTTTGATATATTAATCAAGCTTTACCTTTGTTTTTGTTTTCTCTGCCTTTAAATAGAACTTTTTTTAAAACCAGGTGTATTTTTACAGACACACCCGTCTTTTTTCAAACCTAAACACTGTGTGAATTCTGTACACATTAAGTTATCCAGCCCGTTCCAAAGCACTGCATAACCAACCACCCCACGCCACTCAGCTGGTTTTAACTTTCCTGTTTTCAACTGCAAGGAAAACAGGCTGTCAGATGCTGCCTGATGATGTATCTTTGCCATTAAAAGCAGTATCATGCATGAAACGCTGCATCAATGAACTTCTAAAAGCTTTTTTAAGTAGCTATTAAATTTCCATTAGTATTTTCTATTAACACTGTCATTTCACATCATGAGGAGCTGTTAGATATATACATGGGTTTATGTATACATATATATATATAACAGCTGTGTATATGTGCATTCAAACTTCAGAAACATGTTTTTAATGAATAACAACTGATTTTCATACAGGAACTCTGCTTTTGGTAAAACTTCAAAGACTAAAACACCAACAACTGTGAAGGTGTGTGGGTGGTGGTGGAAGGCAAAAATCTGTGTATTTGGCTGTTAATGATGTCTTTTGGTAATTAATTACACTAATTGCAGACACATTTTTCCTGATAAATTCTGAAGTTAAATGTAATGGCTGTATAACTTAAGAGTTTCCAGAATGAGATTTTTTGCAGTGAACACTCAAGTTTAAAACCACAGATGATGCCCTGTATCTGATGAACTATTTTCAAGTACTGACAATTTAATTTAAAAATAAATCTAGCTTCTTTTCTTAGTATCTCTCAATGGTTTTTCTTACGGTCCTTGTTAGACTAAAGCTCTGTTCCACTAAACAATATGGAAATGCCCATCTAAAAAAAAAAAGAAAAAAATCCG
>WAAE01048987.1:0-12238 GCA_013400495.1 Nicator chloris | reverse complement strand
ATATTGTACACATGTTTTCTCCAACCTAAATTCTTAACCACATCACTTTATGTGTGCTGCAGGAGAAGGGGAAGAGGCCTGTCTTTAGGAGGTGCATATAAACTGAGCCCCTTTATTTACAAATGCAATAAACTGCTGCTTATAGTGATGGAGTGCATCTCCCGAAATAGAGAGCACTGGACTGAGCAGGAGGGATCAGCACTTTGGGGCTTTATCTCAGCCTGGAGACATCCAACTGTGCTGGCAACTTGTGGTGGTGGGAGATGGAATGCTACTGTAGGATTGTGCCATGGGAACACTGAAGGAAAACGTGACAGAACATGAGGCTATCAGGATTCAGAAGGTATTGGTTAAGTCCACACACAAAATGCTTCCTAAGTTAGGAGTCTAAAAACAATCCCTCCTGTAGCCTTAGAGATCTAAGGGATCTAGAGGCCAGATAGAAAGAGATCTAGAGGGTTTCTACGGACAGTGAATCGAAATGTGTCCATAGACATTTCATTGCCCCTCGCCCCCTCTGTAGAGAATGTCGAGTATAATGACTTCTTCTAAAGTGTAAGTAGCAGAAAAACACTTTTACTATGGCAAATTACTATCTCTAACAAAATTTGCCAATATTATTTCATCATTGTTATTACATCAACAAACCCACATCATCATCCTGTGTCCAAGACAGTTGTCAGACTAGGTACAGCACCACTGTAATCACCTGAGAACTGATACAGAAATGACACATAACCTCAGGCATGACCTAAAACTCAGATCAGCTGCAGGAAAACACTGCCAATAGCAGGCTGAGTAACAAGTTCACAAATTAGTTCCCAGTAATATTTCTTATGCAATAAACAGTGCCTATTTAAGGTCTCCCATCTCTTTGCATTTTTTCTCACCTCATGAGATTTGTATTGTACGTTTTATAATTCAATAACAGTAAAGATAAAGATGCAAGTATTTTGATTTTATTTATAGCTGTGAAATCATGCTTTACAATTTATCATTACGTCCAGGAATTCAGTTATCTTAAAAGGAAAATAAATTTTACAATTACATGTACCAGTTACGACTAAAAACTCTACATTTACCACTAATAAATCTAATCTGCATGCATTAAAGAGGACAATTTTGCTGACATTTTTTTATGACTTGGTTCCACTGTAATATTTCATCTGTTTCAGGATATGCATGTAATCAAAATAAAGAAGTAACTGAGATATCACTGTTTTCTGACATGGTACCTGGAATTCTTAAATGTTGCTGCCATGACACATTTATGTAATGTAAATGATAATAAATAATTTTTTGTACCATAAATAATACTTAATTTGATACCCAGAAACACAAGACTTTTTAAAATGTAGACATTTTGCAAAAGAATGGTGAATTCCTTTATTGATGCACATGGTGAAAGGAGAATCAAGGCTTTGGTTTTGAAGAGTGGTTCACCTGCTTCTAAAAAAAAAAAGGTTTCACATGTCCATCAAGGAAAAGGTTGAAGGCAATTCCCTGCCAGTAAGCAATAGCTATCAGAATGCATTAGGCAGGACTAACTCATGCACTGCCTTAATACCCTTGACCTTCCAGACACATTTGTAGATAATGTTGATTCTTCTGACAGCAGACACAAATCCTCACAGTTCTGTGGGAAGATATTTCAGCTCTGCATTGAAACTATCTTTCCCATAGCATTAAGTCAATCATTTTTTGTAAGATAGAAATTTTGGGTTATACAGCAGTACAATGCATACTATAGCCTACACTTTGCAAAATATATCCATGATCTTATAATGCTCATACTGAGTTTCTTCTGTATGGCAGTTGGAGAATGGTCTAATCTGGATCTAAGCATCAGTGTCTGGCAGCAAAAAGGCAGCAGTTTAAAACAAACTGCTAGTTGAACACTCTGAAAGGGGATTTCTGGATCCAAACCTTCAAGACTTAGATGTTCCTGTAAAAGAGAGAAGCAAGTAGATTGAGGAGAGAAAACAAGGACAGACACACAGAAGAAACAGCTTCCTAGAACACTTTGTTTGTTTGTTTGTTTCCAAAAACATGTACTGGAAATTTGGTGTGAGAATACGTATAAGTTGGATTTGTTGCTTTTACATGAGTCTTCTTTTGAATATATATTGATTTTAAGCTGGATTTATGGAATTACCAGTGTGTTTCACTTTCTTCTCAAATATTTGTAGTACTAGAAATGTTAGGTTAGTGTTTGTTTACCATCATCTCATCCTACATTTTCACTACAAGCCCTTTCAGTCTGGGTGCAAGCACAACGAAAAAAAGTAATAAAATGCAGATTTTGTAAAACACATAAAATGTTATATCCTGGCCACACTCCAGGAAAAATTGCAGACTTTATATGGAGTTATGCATTCTGTCAGCATATATATTGTTCTGGGATGCAGTTTAGGCAGAAAAGAAGCAAAAAAAGCCATGAGAGCACTTGTCTAGATTTGCACTGTCGCCTTTGTGCTCCCAGCTTTGCCCACTGGTTGCCTTGTCTTTATCTATGTTTTATAGCAGATGTTGGGCAACAGAATGGCAACTCCCTTACCTGTGTGCTGGTGCCCTGCTCCCCTACCCCATCCACATGCTGCCAGAAAAGGGCAGCATGTCTTGGGGTCCAGTGCTCTCATCTGTCTCCCTGGCATGAAACCCCCTCCACGGGAAAGTGGGATTTATAAGGCATGGCTTAATTTCAAAAGGCCTCACAAGTATCCAAGGAAATGGCAAAGGCTGAAAGAGGGGAAGGGAAAATAGATGGGAAATTTCTTCATGTATGAGTAGAATAATTTTGGAAGTAGGTGTTTAAACAAATTCATCTTGATTCTTTTAAAAGCTGTAAATTTTTACTGCTGTTCAGAGATAAACCCATTCTCTCCTTACTTCCATCGGGGAGGCTGCATCTGCAGCAGTGTTGAAGAAAACAGTGTGCTGTTACCTCAATATTTTCTTTTCACCTACAAAGCTAAATGTCATCTCTATGTTACTGACAGTATTCTGTCTCTTAGCACTAGAAGGTGAGGATGGGAATCTGTGTCCTGAGACAAAGACTGCAAAAAAAGCAGGAAGGTTTAAGGGACATCACTTTCCTCACAACACTCTGAAGAAGAAGCCCCAAATTCTTGTGACGACAACCATATTAGGCTCTCAAAAATCCCAAAATAGGCTCTGTTATTTCAGCTGTTTGTCTGGGAACTTAGTCAGCTGATAGCCAGAATAGCTCAGGAATTATATGGATCTGTTCCTGGATTATTCAAGACGCTGAACAAACGAAGGTATCCAAAGGTTCTTGGAGACCTGAAACTGCATGTCTGTCTCCCTTTCTTGTCCAGCAAATGTTTCTATGGCATCTAGGTCTAACCAGGCAAGAATTTGAGGACTGTACCAAGTAGCCTTAGAGGAGCTTTTCTCAGATAAAATTTGTCACTAATTCAAATGATTCATCATCACTAAATGCTTTGGGGCTGGCATGCAGTATTTTTCTCTCTCCAAGTTTCAGCACATTGGAGAGATTGTCACAAAATTATTTTCCCAATGTCCCCCCCCCCAAAAAAAAAGACTGACAAAACTGGCAAATTAATGCAAATATTTCTAGATTACTGGAGTCACTCACTGTTAAAGATGATCAGATAGAGACTGACTGTGACCATGGATGCTCGGTGAGTGCGTGGTACTGAGCCTGCTCCCCAGGAACATTCCCTTAGGTGAAGTCTTTCCTACAAATAAAAGACAGTCAGGGTAATTGCATTATTTTTCTTAGTTGTAGTTTCACACTGTGTTAGCTCCAACTTGAGATGGTGCATGTTTGACCAATGCCAGGGATTTCATGATGTTAAGTTTGGGAAGTGGATAGGGTGAAGCTGAAGTTGAATGGGAGGATGTTGTGGGAATTACACCTTGTGGAATCCACATTTTGGACTGGCAGACAGGGAGCTCTCATGCTGTGTCAATGGGATGTGATGGAGGACTCAGAAAGGACAGGGAGGTTTTGAATCTTCTTATAAATGTTTCAAAAAATGCCCAAATTGTCCTGAGACCAAAAGAAGGTGAACAGAACTGAAGAAATTATTTATCCAGACTGCCTTGACAGGCATAGTGTTTTGCTACAGCAGAGACGGAAGTTTGGCATTTGAAGAGCATTTTATAACTATTTTTCCTTTGCTCTTAGAAAAATGCTCTAACACTTTTAGAAAAAGAAAGAAGAGTTCAGACATGAAGAGTTCAGACTTGCTTAAAAAGCAGTAAAGAATATTTCAGCTGTTATACATAAAGTTTTTCCAAATTTCATTTTTTCTTTCAAGATGGCCCACTAGAAATATACTGCCTTGAAAATTCATTATTCCTCTTCTTTGTCAACTCCACCTCCTATCCTCAAATTTGAGGATGGAAGATGCAGTCCTAATAGTATAACCCTTTCTAAAAGCTCATAAATTGAGGTAAAGAAATTAATGTGGGACTTTATGGTAATAACTCATGATTCAACACAAGCATTTAGTGATAAACCTTGTCAGTAAGAACGTATTGATTTAACTTTACAGTTTGTTGTGGGTTTTTTTTTTAATACCAACATGAATGGACGTTTTTCTGTTTCCTCAGAACTGGAGGCAGAAGAGTGGTGCAAACACCTTTGCATGGAATGTCTAGGGGCCAGGCTCAATGATATAAGCCTTGGGGAACCAGATTTGCTTGCTGCTGGAGTCCAGAGAGAACAAAACGGTAAGTAACTTTTTATTTGCTCCTAGATCAGTTCTTAGGTGATATCCCATGTCATATTTGCTTGTGCCTCTTGTTGTGAGAGCTTGAGCTGGAAGCTGGAAGCACATCATTAGTGACTAAACATTTGGATATGCTTTTGGAGCACAAGCCTATTTTTTTATACAGATAAAGATGAATGAATTCCATGCCAAATAATACGCATAGGGTGACTTCGTGTCTTCATTGTGTTCAGATTTCTCTGTCATGGGAAATGATGGCCATGACCCTTCTGTTTCTGGAAATTATGGCTTCTTTGCAGAGGAATAAAGCAGCAGCTGTTGTTTTGCAGTCTTTTAAGGACAGCAATGAACATACCAACAGCAATTTGGACTGCAAAACACATATTTGCTTTAAACTCCTACCTGTCTTGAATATTGAAGTCAGGATCATCTAAAAGCTGTCAAATGAGGGTGAAAAGGGCAGTGACAGATGTTAGTCAGCGCTAAGCCTGGTCTGTAAGTCTTCATCTAAAGGCTATTTGGATTAGACATATGCACAGGAAGAATGCTAGTGGATGGAATGGGCAATAGCAAAAGAAAATCTGTGATTACCCTGTCATTTAATTCCTATTAATGAACACGGGGGCAACACAAAATGTGCTCATTTAGTCCTCCCTAAATTACAGCTCTCAATGATTATTACTGTCTTGATGCTTTTATAAGATCCGATAGCTTTCAACAAAGTAATAACACACACCGCCTCAATGGTCATAAAATATCAAGCCAACTATCATTATAAACAAAATTACGTAATTAAATTATAGAATGAATGGCACTATATTTATTATATTATTTCTCTGGAGCTAATAGCACACAGCATGAAATATACAGAAATCTTGAAGGAATTTTGTTCAAAAAGCAGACATGTTTAAATGGGATTTAAAAGAAGTTCAAATGTTCATAAAGTTGTTTGCCTGCTATGAGACACAGAATTCAATTTGTAGTCTCAAACTACTTAACAAAGGGAGAGCTCCTAATGTTGTAGGAAAGTGATAATGATCAGACAGCACTCAAAGCATCCCATCTGCTACATGTTCATAGGCTGTAGGTATAAAACTCATCTGCGTGCTACTGAAGAGAGAACTGTGTGAACAGGTGGAGGTCTTTCACAAATGTGAAAGGAAATAAACCTTGTCAAAAGCCTGGGATGTGAACAGAAATGTAGGTGGAAATTCATCAAACTCTTTCTGCAGTGAATTCATATACTCTCCAACAGCTTTTGGACATAGATGACAAATATTACACTTTATCATGTTCCTGAAAGAGATCCAGTTAGACACACATGACCTCCAGGAGGCAGATATTAGTTCTGTTGTATGAACTAGTCTTGGTTCAATTGCCTGAGCCTAGAAATTAATTGCACTGTTACCAGCCAGCATATATGAACAAAATTAGCATCTTTATTGTTCTAAGTAAATAAATGAAAGGAAACAAAGAGGCAAAGCATGTATTGTACAAATCACATGAATAATAATGCATGGAGGGTATCATTAGCTGTATTCTTTTAAAACAAGTGACTGAATACATATAATCCACTATTTAACAAGCATGCTCTGCTAAATCATTAGTTACAGTATCTCAAACAAGTAATTCTGATACCTTTCCTCATCCTTCTCTCATCCCCTTGATGCACAACTTTGCATTTTAATAAGCATGTTTGAAATTCAAAGTTTTCTTGTTCAGAGGCAAAGCAAATTTTGTTGTGGGTGTCTTTTAATCAACTAAGAAGGAGGAAAAAGTGCAGAGATTTTTACTATAGGTATGAAATCTGGCATTTTCTTCATTTATCTCTGCTGTAAGAACCTGCAGTTGCACTCAAATTCCTGTGGCAGATTTCTTCAGTTGAGTGGAAGCATGCCTTCAGTTTACACTGGTTATCACATTCTGCAAACCTGGCAGTGTAGTTTCCCACATGACAGTGTTATTGAAAAGGTGACTAGTTCAAGGCTGGAATCATTTGGTGACTCGGGTGGAATCATTTCAGATTTTTAGTTTCTTTTCTGGCACATTTTCCCTATATTGCAGCTTTTACACACCTGCTATCAAAAACAGTAGTTCAAAAGATACCTCAAAACTTTTGCAAGTCTACTGAGCTTTTGCTTATAAATATTCTTGTTGAGCTTTTGTTGACCTAAAACCGAAAGGTCAAAGTTAATTTTACAATTGGAAATTCACGAACAGTGGCTATGTGTATGAAACATTTAAATCTTGCTCTTTGTGAAAATGGCAGCTGTGTCACTCTCTGGATAATTTTATTTTTTTGTGTTAAATAAAAACTGAATACCAGTGTAGTACCTTTGAATGTCATTTCTTCAAAACATATTTCAAGTGTGTCAACTTCATAGAATTCCTTGTGAGTTAGCCAGTTTATTAGTGTTTACTTGAAACAGAGATGTGAGAATACAGTTTGTAAAATGTGTAACAGAGTCTCAGAGCCTAAGCATCTCAGTTTCATGCAAGTTCTGTTGCCTGACTCATACAAAGGCTTTCTTTCAGGTCACTGAATAAAAGATATCTCTTACTGTTTCAGCAAGACCACAGATTGTAATAAATATTATAGTGTTAATGGATTTTTTCAGCTTTGGACCATTTTTTTCCACACTACTAAAGGCTAAAAGACATTGAATAATGGTGTCATACTGTTCATATCTTTATGATATAACAGGTGCTAATACGTTAATCCCAAAAGAACAGATGTATAAAGCATTAATTGCATCCCATTCCACTGAGGTTTGTTCAAATAGTTACTTTTCACTGAAGGTTTTCTGAAATGTGTAAAGTTTGGTGAAGATACTTCTTTGGACTAGAAAAACTAACCTAATGAGGTGGGGTTTTTTTCATGAGCTGCTTTACCTTTTCCAAGAGGTAATATTTTAATATGCAGTGTTCTTCATGCGTTTAACTACTTGTCCATTCTTGTTCTTAAAGGACCTTTTAATGATGTAAGGACATTCACCAAACGCATCAGATAAATAAATTGCCTCTCACTTGAAAAAAAACCCCCAGCTTTCTGATGTGTGGATTTGTAGGTTTTTTTCCCTGTATGTGAACACCAAAGCCACTATCTTCAGTTAGCAACATTTGAAATAATTTTGTAATTGTTGTTGTATATTGGCCTTGGGGCCACTAAAAATGCTACATTCTACTCGTATTTTTGTACACAAAAAATTACATTTCAGAAAATACTTGGTAAAGAAAATATGAGTGGTTTCTATCATTTGTCTAATATCACTTTTTTGTTATTTCTGAGCCTGTTTATCCCCCCAGTCTCGCTTTTGTTGTTCTTCTGAGATGAGCTTTAGATTTGAGAAGGGAAGACACCTTATTCCCTGTGGCAGGAATGCAGCAATGTGGTTTGCAAAACAATTTGCTCCAAAGGTTGGCAAAACTGCCGTTTGGTGTGCAAAGGCCGTAGAATCACAAAGCAGTTCTGTCACATGACAACAGAAATCAAGGTACCTGAAAGAGGCATTGTTTTATAGCTCTGGGTTGGGCAGTCAGTGCCGGTGAGATCTGTTCCGGCATCGTTGCGATGGTTTTTGAGCCTCCAGCCCCAGGCAATTCTGCAGTGGTGACAGCAAAACCAGGCAAACTGTAGAGCTGCTCTGCTGATAGCAGAGAGCTCTGCCACTGTGCCTTGTAGGAAGGATAGAGAAAGACATCTAAGCAGCTCTTGTGCGAAGCACATCAGTAACAGGAAGCTTCTCACTGGATTTCAGCTCCGTTATTGCTTTCCAGAAGTATTACCACAAGTCTTGCTTTGTAAACTCTGCTGCAGAAAATGACCATTAGGTGGTTTTCTTTTTAAACTTAAGGCTTACAGCTGGCTGCTTAGCTTGGAATGATGCACTAATTCCAATTAAAGTGAGATGTGAAATGAAGCTTCTGTTGCTCTCCAACCATTTTTCCTTCTCTCTCCTGCAAATCTAAGTGATTTGTTGGTGTACCTCAGCCCTACAGCAGCAACCTTGTTTCAGTTTAAATTTTTTTTCACACTGAACATGGTCTCTAATGTTTATGAATTTCCTTTTAGATTATTTGCTAAAGAATTAAAATACACTATGAAAGCAAAAGCAGTAAAGGCCTCACTTCCGAATCCTATTCAGGTAATTTATTTAGTATAAAGGCAGTGAAGCTTCAAATGCAATGATAACACAAATAATAATACACAGTTATAACTCCCTGAAAGAAAATCTGGACTAAGTTGGATCTGATTACACTCTTGACAAGTCTTCTAAGCAATATGCTATGATTCTTACATGCACATTTCATAATCCTTGGGTTTCTCAAGCTGCTGCTAGATGAAGAAGCTGTGAATGTAGAGTGTTGACCTCATTTGGAAGAATTGGAAGCTTCCTTTCCAGCTCTCAATGCATTTGGAAGCATTTGCAATGTACCCTAAAACAAAAACAGATTTGGGGATTCTTTTTTATTTTTTATCTTCCCTAGTGATGTCATATCTAGAATTTCTCCATTCTCACAATGGACAGTGGGTCCAATGTGTCTCTATTTTCATTCTTCATAAAAGGAAGCAATTTGAAAGATGTCACCCAAATGGGCAATATACAATGACAGACTATATTTACTGTGAAAAAGAAGTCTGAATATTCAAGACAATATTGGTTAAAAAAGCATTATGTGTAGACTATTAATAAATTCACTTTTTAGGAGCAAGTGCATCTGCTGGTCAAGACTCTATTCCCATCAGTTTTGAATACTGAATAATAGCACTAACATAGATGAATACTTGTACTAAATAATTTTCTTTTAAACTTTACTTGTACTAAACCATTTTCTATTAAATTTTACTTGTTAACCTGATGTCAAACCTGAAGAAAACGAGCAAATGTTAAAATGCGAATTTCTAAACTGAAGAAAAAGCCAGATCCATCCTTTGCTGCTATATCTTATTTACTTCTAACTCATTCCTGTGATATCAATGTGAGGCTTTTTAATTATGTGTTTTGAGGTTTAAATTTTAAAAAAAAATTTTACTCCATTACAAACCTAATTTTCATTTTCAAAATCTGGAAAAGTTTGAAAAATAATTGAGTTTTTCCTTTTCCTCCCTGCCTAATATTTAAATTAGTATTTCATAAAATTGTTTCCTTTGTAAGGCTTTTCTTCCTTTTTTATTTAAAAACCTTCCACAGAAGCAGCAGTCTTGCTTCCTGGATTTTAATTGCAAGAAACTCATTAATTCTTGTTAGTAAAAATGTAGCTTTTCATAATGAACAACGTCCTTGAATCCTCAGAAGAGGATTATGAGGCATTTCTTTGTGCTACATATTGAGATTACAAACTACAGCCAAAGCATAGAGACTTTGTAATTACATTCATGGAGCTGACTTGTTTTAAGGCATTTTCTAGGGTCTGTAGAATCTCTGTAATTTAATACATAAAAGCACTTTGCATGGTTCTTAGTCATCTTCTGTTATCCTTAATCCATTTTTATACAATAGGTTTGTTTGTTGAGGGTTTTTTAAATAAATGAAACACAGACAGCTTTATTCAGAAAAGTAAGGCGTTTACAGTTTTAATGTTAATCCAGTGAGACTTCAGATTCTTCTCTACCTCATTACTTACCAGTGAAACAATTTGAAATATTTACCTACCTTTACATTTTTTTTTGAGCTGCTTACATTTTTGATGGAAGAAAAGCAGAATATTTAAAAGCAAAGGAAAGAAATTGATTCTGAAATCCTGGTTCCTCACTACGTACAGCAGAAGAGAAACATTCTAATAGCCCTGAGATATAAATAAACATAAAAAGCACCACCTTCAAGACTCTAAGCTCTCTTTCCACCTGAAAATTAGCCTCAGTTGGTCAGCAGCAGCAGTAGCCACATAGGTGGAGTTTCTTTCACATATTAACTGAATATTTGCTTTCAAAGCCTCTACTTATTCATACAGGGACCACCAACCTGACTGTCTCTTTCTAGAAGTAATTTTTTACCCATCATTAAAGCTGAAATGAAACCAAGCATCTGGATTGCAAGACTGCAATGTCATCTGCTCGGTTTTCCAGCTGGGATGATTTAGCCAAAGGAATCCAGTGATAAAATGGCAGAATCAGGATCACTGGGCTCCAGTCATTTTGCTCCCCCAGTACTGCTGGAAGGCTGAGAGCATTTTGGAGTTGCTGCCAAGTCTCTGTCTCAGTCAATATGCTCATTTTCATAAAGACTCTTATGCTCCTCTGCCCTGGAAAGCATTATTAGATGTCGTATTCTTGCCAAAGCCCAAATGCTAAACACCTTTACGTGCACTAAGTGTATGATGAAGCATTGCTCTGCTTATTCAAGGAGATGGGAAAGAGCAGTCACATTGAGTGGGATAATAAGTGTAGCAGTATATCAGCTTTTTTTTCTCCTCCTGGCTCCCCCACTCCCTGAACTTTGCTCTCACCAGTTCAGAGGAGAGAGGAGGATAGGAATCCTGAATGCTGAGGAATTGTGCCTGTTCAGTCCCAGCCTTATCTTGTCCAACAACATCACATCTACTCATTTGATTTCTTCCATCTCCCTACTTTCTGAGTCCCTTATTAACTTCTATTTGCTTAGTCTTACCAACCAATGAACTGTTATTATCTCATCCTACTCATATGCAGATAGTATCTGAACCAAAGAGAAGCAAAATAACCTTTTCAATGTCGTTCAGAAGATTTGGTGTCAGAATTCAGCTGGGATTCCCAAATCTGGCCTATAATGAATGTTTGCTTTTGTCTCCATAAGTGTAAGGGCAGAACCTGCCACTAAAGATGGAATGACTGTGTTGCCATTAGCTAGATACCTGCTCAAATATTTTCTGAAATTAAAAAATTGGACCCTCCATGTTAATTAATATAACCATTTAATAGTATCTACACCTTTCCACGGCCTCAGCTGCCCACTATTCAAAAGTATAGTTTTTGTTCCAAAAGCCAATCTATCCATCCTCAATCTTCTCCAGCACATATGTTTGTACACTTGTTTTTCTTGCCAATTTGATTCAGTTCCAAGGGTGCTACGTTTTGCCCTGCAGCTGATGTTCACTTTAATCAGACATACTTCCTTTAATCCCTGACATCTCACCTTAGACACTGACCTCCCATGCAAAGTCAGCAAATGTCTCCTGACAGTTTGAGGATACCATATGTCCTGAATGCCCTTCATGCAATAGTATCCTCAAACACACCAGAGAAGTTGAGCATTTCATGACTATCCTGGTAACATCTAAAGCAAGTTGAAATATTTTGTGCCTTGACACAACAGTTTAATGTTTACCTCAAAAAACAATTATACCTTTTCATTTTCTCTGCTGTCTGAGGCATTCTGTCAGTGAGGACAGGGAAAGAGAAATGTTTTCATTCTTGTATAGTAACCCCATCCCCCCATAGACACACTGTGTTATTTCGTGTCATGCAAGAGAGAAAGAGCTGACAGCCAGTTACTGCATCTTTCTTTCAAATGGAGGAGGGAAGTAGGAATAACTGACAG